>JH651305.1:23392-59402 GCA_000260095.1 Tetrahymena borealis
TTTCCCTTTATGTTAAATACTCCTTTTTAAAATTAAGATTATATTTATTTAATTAATGAAAAATTTGATTCCACATCCTAAACAAACATCTAATTTTCTTTAAAGGAAACTATATACTTGTTTGATAAAATCGGATTATTTCCATAAATTTATAAACTTTTAAACCCAGATTAGATATCACCTAAATAAAAATTTTAATTTTATAATTCTAAGAGATATTTATCATTAAAAGCTGTTATGCTTTTTATTTAAGACAAGAATTTAAAAGCCTAATCAATTTCTAACGTCATTGGATTAATCTCGAATAATGAGTAATGAGCTGAAATAAGAATTTTTGAATCTATGATATTTATAGTTTTTAAAGATTAACAGGATACTTTTGAAGAAATAAATAGCTAATAACCCTAATCAGAGATTTTGAAGCTATTTACATATCCGTTTTAGGAAATAGTAATTAATAGATTCTTATATAAAGCTATTCCATTAAATTGATTGATATTATTTGTATCAAATTCTTTTTGGAAAGAATCTATCATAGCATTCTAAGTCAAAGAAGTTTCAAAAGATGATAAATTTACATTTTTTAGATAAGAATTATTAAAATTACATTAATCAAAGCTTACTGAGCTAGCTTTTTAATATGGGATATAGGCTTATGAAAATGAACATTTAGAAAGAGTTAAGTATGGGTATAAAAATTTAGAGAGAAATAAAGCAGACAATAAATTTGAGGATCCCACATCAATTGAGCTAACATCTGTAACTTTACTGATAATTGATCTTTTCAAATATTAAATATATTTATTATTCTTTTTGATATCATTTTATTAATAACTCTCTTTAAAGCTTTTAGAATTAATTTCAGACTAAATTAATTTGTATAGTTTCAAAAGAATTTATTATTCTGATTGATTTTTACCAGGATTCATAATAGTTTTTTTGTTTATGTTAAATCTTTAAAGTTAAGAAATATCTAGGTTGCAAATTTGATTGGTATAAATGTCAAAATCAAATTTCATAGCCCTAGCAACAAAATACTCAAAGAGTGATTTGTGTTTAAACTCTATTATTTTACTTTATTTAATTTCTTAATAGTTATTATCCATATTTATTTCATTTTCTTTTACTCTCATAATAATCTTTGAGTTTACATAGTTAAATATTTTATCATTTAATTTCATTTAATTATCTTGATTCAGTTAATTTAATTAGAGCTCAAAATTAACTTGATCTCTATCTAACTGTAAGAAATTAGATTTAATACCTTTGTTGAGGAACATTTACATTGCGATTGTTTAGAAATATATGAAATATTAAGTAGAAATATCTTCCTTTAATTTTTTATCTTAAATACAAGAGGGAAGTTAACTAGAGATAAATTCTACAGCTTCCCTATTAAATTACTCCTAAAAGAATATTTCTTAGATTTAAATTTAGTCTGAAATATTACTTATTAAATCTTTAAGTTCTTTTTCTTTTTTATTTATCATCATTCTAGTAAATAAGTAAAGATTTATAGGTAAGAATAGAAGATGTTCTAATTATTTATTATTTAAACACTCATTCATTATTTTTATGTAATCATCATTTTCTTATCTTTTTAGTGTATGCTTATTAAAGAATTTTTGGCAATAATCATCAATATCTTTTCTTTAGAATTCTTTTAACTACACTACACAATAAGATTTTTCATCACGCCTTCCTTACTCATCTTCTTTACTAAAATATGCACAAGTATCACTTAATGTAAGTTTCTCCAATCTAGAAGTGATAATAATTATAGTATTTTTCCATTCTTTTAATCTGAGTTTAGAGTAAACTTTAAAGTAATCTCCAGTGTATTCATCATAACCATCTAATAGAATGATTTTAAAATTAGAAATAGTTTTTAATGATTATATTTATTTTTCACTCAATTCTTATCTTAATAAATATTCTTCAATTGAAGGATTTTTGGAGTCTAAATTGTTGCATTTTATTAAAAAGGGAATATAATTTATTTGATTTTGATATTTCTCCTTCTCTTTCATAAGACAGGTTTCTAATTTTTTAATTAGCATAGATTTTCCTGTTCCTCCTTCAGCAAGAATACCTAAAATCTTACAATTATGTTTAAAATCTTATTGTTGATGGGAATAGCCATCTTCTAAGTAATTTGGTTTTAAAAAGTTATCGATAATTAAATCAATTGCATTTCTATTGTTATTATCGCTTAGTATGTTATTTCCCTATTGATAAGATAAATTTTATTCAATATATAGATCCTATACTTCTAATAAGATATCATCTTTGAGTGCAATATCTCTATCTAGTCGTTGCTGTGCTTCTAACTCCCATCTTTCAATTAAATTTAGAGAAATTTTATCTAGAAAATCTTGTTCATTTTAAATTGGGGATTCTAAGCCTTAAATGCTAATGTTATTATTTTAGAATTATTCTATTCTAACTTTTTAATAATCTATTACTTTTTAGGCTATTTCTTCATTATTCTCGTGTTTGATTTTATTGATAAAGATAGAATTACTTTAGAAAAGAACCTTCACTGATTCATTTTTTTCTGTGACATATGAATACACCAAAAAAATCCAAGATAGTTCTTTTTCCTCTTTATCTACTTCTAAGGTACTTAAAATTGCAAAATAATTTAACAATATTTATTTAGATAAAAATCGATAGGTTGTATCTCTAACTGAAAATGAAAAGAACTCTTTCAAGTTATTAGTTTAAACAGCATTCTATTATAAAACCATCATTAGTTTTTTAACTTTGTTATTTTTAGCAGAAAGAGTGTTAGAGTCAATATTTTTCTATTTATTTTAGCTGATTTTTTCTAAAAGTTAATTGATTTAAATTAATATGTAGATAATTAGATGGCTTGATGATGTTTATTTATTGGTGAATTCAATGAATTAGTCAATATAAAAAATAATTTCATCTTCAATATTTAAACCTTTTTTAGTTTGACCTAATTTCTCAATTCTAAGAGCCCACAATCCAGTTATCTATCTAAAAAAGATATCTTTTGTTAAAGAGCGAATTTTTTCATTTGCTTTATCAACTATCTCCCAAACACATTCTAATTAATCTGATTAATCGAATGCATTTGATTTTATTTTTTAAATTAAATCTGATTTTTACTCTAAAATGTTATTATATTTAATCTCCTGTTATAATTAGTTATGATTAAAAACTCCATTATTAAGCATAATAGTAACAAATTCACTACAAGATTTTTATTTTTTTCTGTTAGAGGGATCTTCATAGAATGGTAATTCATTTAAATCACTTAATAATTGAGAAAAGAATAGAAAATCTTAGCATGAATGCTATTTTTTATATTTATCCATAGAATCAAATAGATTTTCCATTAGTTTTGCTATTTAATCTAAATCGATTTTATCAATTTTTTGTACACCTGTAACCATATATTATAGAATAAGATCAAATATTTAAATAACATAGCTTCTGTAGGTGCTATTATTAATGGGTATTAATTCTTTGTATTTAATAAGACAGCCCTTTATAATAGTTTTAATTTCCTTTTCCTCTTCATTTTTTGATACTATCTTGATTTTATGAGATATATCAGCTATTAAAGTATTATATTCACTTTAAAATCCTTTTTTTAGTTGAGGATTCTATAAATACATTGTATTAATTTACTAAAATTAATTATTAATATCTCCAACATCAATGATAGCTTCTCTGCTACAGCACTATCCTCCTCCTAAAATTTTATCTTCTAATTATGTAAATTCATTGTGTTTAGAATTTACACTTGATCTTTCTTTTACAGACTATTTTTTAAGTAGGCTTATTAAAGTGAATTTATCTCTTAAAGTAAATCTATTTAACTGTTTTTAATTATTATACATTTTTAGGATTCTTATTTATTGTTATTTTAATTAGAAATTATCCTTATGGCGATTTTTTTTCATTTGACTTTTACCAAAATCATAACTATTTTCTTACTACTCATGACACCATTTATTCTACAATCTTAGATAGTAATTACTATTTATTATTGTATTCTAAGATATTTTATCTTTCGATCCAATTGTTTTTCCAGTTAATCTAGTAAAAGTCTATTCTTTAACTATGGGTAGAGTGTAAACGAAAGAAAACTTTTCATACATTTAATTGATTTAATAAGAATAGTTTTAACTGTTTACAGAAGATTAGTTATTGCAAACCCTTTCAGAGTAAGTAATTGACTTATTTCTTTCTAGAAAATAGTTTTAATCTGATAACATTAACATATCATTATGTTTTTTTCTAATCTGAGCGCAAAATACTACCTTGTTAATTTAAATAATTTATTACTAAGGAGATAATAGCTAACTACCTACTATTATAGAACTTTACTTATCAATTTCTTCTCTTGTCTCTTAAATTTGAGGATTCATTTCAGGGAGAGAGTATCTTTCAAAGATTGAAGTATCAATTAGACAATCAAAAATATTCTTTAAAGGAAGAAGGAGTTCTTCAATTTGATAGCTTAATTAAGTGTTTGATGTTTTTTAAAGCTCATATTGGATCTATTCCTCAAAACATTACTATTTTTTCTTCCACAATCCTTCTAACAGGCGTGAGTAAACACGTTAGAAATGTTTCTTTTAATTCTTTGATAATTTTTGTTCTTATTTAAGCATTCAAAACTTAACAGTCTTTCACTGATTATTGTTATTATTTTTTTAAAGATTTTTTTCTTAAGGAGAAATTGCCGTAAAATTAATTATAAGAAAATAGCTTAAATAGAAACTTATTTGAAGCTATAATTTTATATATAAAATAAGATTAGTTAGAAATTAAAATGTAGAGTTCTTATACTATTAAGTGTGTAGGCAATCTAATAGACTGAATGAATGAACATAAAATCTTACTTTAGGTATTTGATTAAAAAAATACGAAATTTTGATTATAGCTTCGAACTTAAAAAAGAAGGAAACGAAAGTAAGTAAGTAATTCACTAATTCAAATTAATTCAGGTTAACTATTAAATATAAATGAATACCATCAATTAATTAAGAGTTTCCACAGATTACTCTTAATAGAAATCAAAGAATGTTAAATAAATTGTAAGATAAACTAAAATGATAACAGCTATGCATTTTATTAATATAATTTATAAATTTAGTACTAATTTATTATATAATTTAAAACAAATAAAAAAAACCTTTCAACACAAATGTATTCTCTCTCCTATTATATTTTAAAGCAAAATATTTATTCTAGAAATGTTCTATTAATTTCTTCATTAACAATTTAGAAATTACATCAAAATTTTATATTTTAAAATAAAAAATTGATATTTTGTATTTTTTATGATTTATTTAGATCAAATCAAATTAAATTATTTATTAAGTTTTTGAAAGATGAAGAAAAAAAATTAAATAAGAGGAGTATTTTTTTTAAATAGAAAATGATTAAAGGATTTAAACAACAAAGACATCAAAAATAAATTTAACGAATATAAATACATAGTTAGAAAATATTTTGTTTATTATATTAATTAGATCTAATGGTTAATCAAGTAAGCAATCAGGAGATGAAATCTTATTATTATTTTTCATTTGAAACATTCTGCTTTTCTATAATCTTTAGTTTTTGAGAGTCCAATAAAGATTAACTGATCTTTGTTGGCATAATATCGAAAATGACATTCCTTGAAGATTTAAGTTGAGAATCTTGTTTCTCTTCTTGCTGTGGCATTATCATCATCATCATCATAGCTTAATTTGGTTGATTAAGGGATATGTGGATATGCTTCTTTAGATCTTTTACTTATTGATCTTTCGTTCTTTTAGCAGCTTGAGAAAGATAAAGATCTTAAGTCTCACAAGTAACTTCTGTCCTTAATTTCTCTAAATAAGGAATTGCTTGTGAAGATAAGCTCATCTCTACCAATGCAGATTTATTATTTCAATAATATAATTATAAAATAAATAAATTTATCATTTTTGGATAACTTTATACCTTAGTATAATACAACTTAATTATGAAAATGCTATAAATTGTATTAATCAAATACTAGCTAGGGTTGATTCCAATTAAGAAAATTTTTGTTACTAAAACAAATTTCTGGTCCACGCAGATGTTAAAATATTGTATTATAAATTCATTATATTGTATTGATTAGAAAGTTTCTATTTTGGGCTTTATTAATAAAAGCTAAAGCAGCTTCTTTTATTAATTTTAATCAAATATTGAACATTTTAATTTAAATTTGTGAGGAATACAATAGGGCAGAAAAATATTATAAGATAAAAAATGATAGAAGATTAATTTAAAAATGTAAACACCTTATTATTAAATTAAAATTAAAAAATTATACTATTTAATAATTAAAAGCTTATTAAACAAAATATTTTAGCTAATAAATTGACACTAGATTATAGGTAAAAATTTACTTTTATTTTTTATTGAATTATAAATTTATTTTAATATAAAAGCTATAATAACATTGGAGATGAAGGTGCTTGTGGTATAGGGTCAGCACTAGGAAATTGTTTATAACTTACTACATTAAATCTTTATTTAGAGTATAATTTTAAATTTTATTTTCTTTCGCTTTTCAACACTAATTTATTCTCTCTCTTATGATATGCATTTACTTAACTCTTTAAATATAATAGGGGTAATAATATTGAAGAAAATGGTGCTTGTTGTATAGGGTCTGCTATAGGAAATTACTAATAACTTACTACATTAACTCTAGGTTTAGAGTAAAATTTATTTTAATTTTCTTCCATTTTTCAAAGCAAATGTATTCTCTCTCAAATGTTATTTTTTAACTTAAATCTTTAAATTTAAAAGGAATAATAGCATTGGAGAAAATGGTATTTGTGGTATAGGGTCTGCTTTAGGAAAATGCTAATAACTTACTACATTAACTCTAAGTTTAGAGTAAAATTTATATATTTTTTTATTTTCTTCCACTTTTCAACACAAATATATTCTCTCCCCTATGTTATTTTATTAGTTTACTCTTTAAATATAAAAGCTATAATAGAATTAGAGATTAAGGTGCTTGTGATTTAGGGTCTACTTTAGGGAATTGCTTATAACTTACTACATTGATTCTAAGTTTATAGTAAAATTTATATTATTTTATTTTCTTCCTCATTTCAACATAAATGTATTTTCAAGGTTATGTTATTTTTTACTTAATCCTTGAAATATTCTAGGGGCAATAACATTGGAGTTTAGGGTGCTTGTGGTTTAGGGTCTGCTTTAGGAAATTGCTCATAACTTACTACATTGACACTTTAATTATAGTAAAATTTTATATTATTTTATTTTCTTCCACCTTTCAACACAAATTTATTCTCTCTCCTATATTTTTTTTACTTAAATCTTTAAATTTAATAGAGGAAATAACATTGGAGATTAAGGTGTTTGTGGTTTAGGGTCTGCTTTAGGAAATTGCTCATAACTTACTACATTGACACTTTAATTATAGTAAAATTTTATATTATTTTTTTTCTTCACTTTTCAACACAAATTTATTCTCTCTCTTATATTATTATTTTACTTGACTCTTTAAATATAATAGGGGAAATAGAATTGAAGAAAATGGTGCTTGTGGTTTAGGATCTGCATTAGGAAATTATTAATAACTTACTACATTAACTCTTAGTTTATCGTAAAAAATTTTATATTTTTTTCTTTTCTTCTACTACTCAACACAAATATATTCTCTCTGCTATGTTATTTTTTCTTAACTCTTTAAATATTATAAATATTATAGGGGTAATAAAATTGGAGATTTAGGTGTTTCTGGTTTAGGGTCTGGTTTAGGAAATTGCTCATAACTTACTACATTAACACTTAGTTTAGAGTAAAATTTATTATTATTTTATTTTCTTCTACTTTTCAACACAAATTTATTCTCTTTGATATGCTACTTTTCGACTTAACTCTATAAATATAATAGAGGCAATAACATTGAAGAAAATGGTGCTTGCAGTTTAGGATCTGCTTTAGGAAGTTATTACTAACTTACTACATTAACTCTTAGTTTATCGTAAAAAATTATATATTTTTTTCTTTTCTTACGCTATTCAACACAAATATATTCTTTCTGCTATGTTATTTTCTCTTAACTCTTGAAATATTATAGAGGCAATAGCATTGGAGATTAAGGTGCTTGTAGTTTAGGATCTGCTTTAGGAAATTGCTCATAACTTACTACATTAACACTTAGTTTATCGTAAAAAATTTTATATTATTTTATTTTCTTCCACTTTTCAACACAAATTTATTCTCTCTCCTATATTATTTTTTTACTAACTCTTTAAATATAATAGGGGAAATAGAATTGAAGAAAATGGTGCTTGTGGTTTAGGATCTGCTTTAGGAAAATGCTAATAACTTACTACATTAACTCTTAGTTTATCGTAAAAATATTTATTTTATTTTTTTTTTCTTCCACTAATCAATACAAATTTATTCACTCTACTATTTTAATTTTTCTTAACTCTTGAAATATTATAAGGAGCAATAACATTGGAGATTTAGGTGTTTCTGGTTTAGGAAATTGCTCATAACTTACTACATTAACTCTTAGTTTAGAGTAGAATTTATTATTATTTTATTTTCTTCCCTTTTCAACACAAATTTATTCTCTTTGATATGCTACTTTTTGACTTAGCTCTATAAATATAATAGGGGCAATAGCATTGAAGATAATGGTGCTTGTGGTTTAGGATCTGCTTTAGGAAATTATTAATAACTTACTTCATTAAAACTTAGTTTATTGTAAAAAAATTTATTTTATTTTTTTTCTACCACTATTCAATACAAATATATTCTTTGTGCTATGTTATTTTCTCTTAACTCTTGAAATATTATAGAGGCAATAGCATTGGAGATTAAGGAGCTTGTAGTTTAGGGTCTGCTTTAGCAAATTGCTTATAACTTACTACTTTAACTCTTGATTTATAGTAAAACTTATATTATTTTATTTTCTTCCCTTTTCAAGACAAAATTTTTCTTTCTTCTATATTATTTTTTTACTAACTCTTTAAATATAATAGGGGTAATTGCATTGAAGAAAGTGGTGCTTGCGGTTTAGGATCTGCTTTAGGAAATTATTAGTAACTTACTACATTAACTCTTAGTTTATAGTAAAAAATTTTATATATTTTTTTTTCTTCTACTATTCAACACAAATTTATTTTCTCTGCTTTGTTATTTTTTCTTAACTCTTGAAATATTATAGGGGTAATAACATTGGAAATTAAGGTGTTTCTGGTTTAGGGTCTGGTTTAGGAAATTGTTCATAACTTACTACATTAATTCTTAATTTATAGTAAGATACATATTTTATTTTTTTTCTTCCACTTCTCTACACAAATTTATTCTCTTTGCTATGCTATTTTTTACTTAACTCTTTAAATATAAAAGCAATAATAGCATTAGAGAAATGTTTTATTGTGATTTAGGGTCTGCATTAGGAAATTGCTTGTAACTTACTACACTAGTTCTTTTTTTAGAGTAAAATTTAATATTATTTTATTTTCTTTGCTTTTTCATCATTAATTTAAAGTATTTATATTATTATTTTTTATTAAATTATTTTTTAAATATTTAAAATAAAAGATTAGAAAATTTATAAGCTTTGTAATCTTAAATAACGAAAATAAAGAGATTAGTGGTGAAAAAATTAAAGTAAAATTAACAAATATTATTTTTTTAATTTAATACTTTTTTAAATTATAAATTTTATAGAAATTGAGGAATTAACTAATGAAAGATAGATAATTAAATAAGAAAAAAATTATTAATTTAAATTAATATAGATTAATATAATAATATTATTGTAAAATATACATTTGAAAATATATTGATTAAAATTCTGTATTTTCTTATTATTAACACAAAGTGTAATATGTATTATTTATAAGGCATTTATTGAATTGAATTGAATGTAATTAATTATATTAGATTGAATTAAATTTATTTAATAAGACAAAAAAATAAATCTAAAAATTATTTTTTTTTATATTTATCAATAATAAAATGTATTGAAAATTTTATCTTGATAATAATCAAATAAAATATATTTGGCTAATCAAATCTTTATGGAATAAAATTGAATCGATAATAAATACCTCTGCCTTTTACCATAATTTGAAACTGAATACATTAGAAAAGAGGTGATTATTTTTAAATAATTCCTTTTTATATTCTTTTTTTAAGTAAGAAGTTTTTTCTGATAGAGAGTTTGTCAAATAACTGAATTGATCGATATGGCTATTATAGATTACTATTAATTTCAATAAAATCTATTCTATTAATAATTAGTAAGAATTTTAAGCTTAATCTAGGATTTTCTCCCTAACATATTCTACCTAGCTAAATTTATTACCCAATATTGCATCTATTATTAACTTTTAGTCTATATGAAAATATTAGCAATAAGATATCATCCATCATATTATATTTTTAGTATTTTTGGATTAAATCTAATAGCATTTATTATCTATCTATCTATTGACATTAAGGTATAGTCATAATATGAAGTAAATATGGTGAGTTATTAAAAAATATTAAATGAAAATTTTATTATTAATTAGTAAATGTTAAATAAATTCTTATTTACTTAAATCGAATACCTTTAAGATAATTTTCCTTTTAGTAAAATATTGAATATAAAACTTTTTATATATTGTTAAAAAAATTCAATGTTAGTAAATCTTCTGTATTAAGAATCATTTCATAAAAAAATAAAATACAAGAGTTGTAAAAATGTAACTATTACTATATTCTAAACATATGTATTAATTTTTTAAATTATTATCTATAAAAAACCTAAATTCATCTTCAAATTTGTTGATTTTTGATTAGTTAAAGGTATTATATAAAGTCAGAGATGTTCCAATCCTTTATATTACTAGTCTTAAATATTAAGATTTCTCTCAATCTTATTTAACTTTTTTAAACATTTTGATGTGTTCTCAGCATATTTTGCAAACATTTCTTCAAAATATTACATTTTTTCATTGAAAATATCCTCTTTATTATTAAATAGCTATTCTATTTTTTATAAGACATGCTCTTCATATGATCTGACATTCCTTCTATTCTTTTCTTACTTATTACTTACTTCTTCCTCTAAAGCCTTTATCAGTTATTTTTATTTATTTTTTAATTCACTCTAATTTTTAAGATTTTTGCAAACTGCTTAATTACAATTTTTATTTTCATTTATATTATCATTCTCATCATCATCACTTTTATTTTCTTCATTATCATCTTCGAAATCATCATTAACATCATTATCATCTTCATCATCGTTATCATCATCTTCATCATTATCATCTTCATTATCTTCATCGTTATCTTCACCATCATTATCTTCATCATCGTTTTCTTCATCATCTTCATCATCACTTTTATTTTCATCACTATCATCCCCATCTACTTTTTCTAAATCATTTTCTACATCTTCGAGATCCCTATTACAATTACTTTCATCAGCATCATCATCTGCTTTTGACTAATCTGTATATGGCTAGTTAAAAGTGTCTGTTGAGTGGTGAATAAATCCATTATTAAACATATCTATTGATAATTTAATACCATTTGGGAATGTCTAAAATGAAATATCTGGAAGACAAAAAGTATGCAACTTTTTTCTTTTAAAGAAAACTATTGTTTCTGGATTATACTTAAAATCTACCCATCCTGCAAAGTTAATCTTTTATTGTGTATTTATGTAGAAATTACTCATCCTGATTTTGCCACTTGGTAAATCCTTTTTCTTTTTGTCATCCATCTTAATTTTAATCTTTTGATAATTAATTTTTATCTATTGATCAAATATTATAACTGTGTTTTAATCCAATATACTATCTATTTTTTCAATAGCTTTCTATTTTTTTTATTAGAAATAATCTGATGAATGTGTAGAATCGCCGCCACTACCATCCGATGAGTTTGAATAATAATATTTGGAAACAAGAAAATCCTCACACAGACTATTAGGTACGAAATCTTTTGTGTTTTGAAAATCTGTGATTTTATCTTTATTCAATGTAGTATTTTAAGCAAAATAGGTTGTCTTAAGCAAATCAAAGATAGTTTCATCACTTTTTAAATTAGAACTTTAATATGGAATAGTTTTTGATTGAATTTTAACATTTTTAAGATCATAAATCTTTCCATTAAAGTAATCTAAAATGATTAACACAGCGATAGACTATAGTCTAATATTATTCGGAAACCAGTAATAATTCCCATCTGTAACATAGGCCACATCTAAGTTATTCTTCATTAAAAAAACTCTTTCTAATTCCTCTTCTTGAATTCTGTATCTCATTTTCACAATGCTATTGAATAAATCTGCTGAATATTACTATTAATTAGGCTCTTTGGTCATATAGCAGGCCATATTAAACATTCTTGCAACTTTTTGATCATAACCTGTGTTATGTATTTTGTAAATTAGTTCTGTTCTGATAAATATTTTGTTCTTGTCTATATAAGCATTTCCTTCATGTTGACATTTTTAATCAAAAATTATGCAATTATTTTAATTTATTTATTTCAATACTATATCTTCAATAGTAAGAGGAGCTTGGCCTTTCTTCACCACACTATTTCCAGTTAAATAAATGATCATTGTGTACTTTGAATATAAATCTTTTGATTGATCGGCATAGGGAGTATCGTAGTGGGATTTGAATTTTTTGTCACCAGGAGCAAAATTATTCAATCTAAACACATTGTTTACACATGCGAAATTTTCTTTATCAAAAAATTCACTATCCTCTATCATTTTGGTAAAACTATACGATAATTGATTAGAGTGAAAGATCATTCTTTTCCCTCCTCTTTATTAGTTATTTAATGGTACCGTATAGTAGTTCAATCTGTCCAATGAAAGAAGAGTTTCCATTGATCCCTACATATTAAATATTTGTATTTTTTTCCTTTTAAACAGCCGTGATGTAAATATACTGAACCTAACAGTATTGAAAAGATGATCTAAATTTAGAATATTTTCAAAGTTATGGTATGAAAGGTCTTCCACATTAGAAAAAATGACACAATAGTTATCAATTTATATAAAATTTTTTATCTCAGCAAACTCCTAAAGTTCATCACATTTAATGTATTTCATAACTTTTCTAGATTCAGTTGGAAATGCACTTACTTCGATACTTTTTAATGTAAAACTCTAGACATCATCAGGAATGACTATCTCTTCCTCATTTTAAGAATTGATTAATAGGCGACGAGTGATTTCTTTTCCTTTTACTATTTTCTATTGATTTGATAGTTTATCAAATTACAGTTATGTTAACCTCAGCTATTTCTAAGCAACCTCTTCACCTCCTTAGTTTGTTTTAGTTTTTTAAGACCTCGTTTTCATTATTGTTTTTTAGCAAATATTGTTTTTAATTTAAATTATACTTCCACTCAAGCTAAAATTTTCTGGCTTTTCTTCCACAGTGAGGCTAATCAAATTTTATAGAACTTAATAATTTTTTTGAAATTAATCAAGGAATGCACATATTCTCTCTTTTTTTTAATAAATTATCTAATAAATAAATTTAGCTTAACTTCTTTCAAACCAATCAAATTTTTCAGAACTTAATTATTATTTTTGAAATTAATTAAATTATGCGCTGTTCTTTCTAATTAATAGTGAAATAAGTAAAGAAGTTTGACTTCTCTTCTATTTTAAAATTAATCAAATTTTATAGATATTAATTATTCTTTTTAAAATTAATCAAGTTATGCGCTCTTTTCTCACTCCCATTTTAAACACTATTTTTAGAATTAGTAAGTAATTTAATTGACTATTAACAAATCGGTTCAAACACATATGAAATATTATACCTAAATAAATTTTATATATACAGTAAATATTCTATTTTAAGGAGAAATTTTGAAAAATTATACTTGAAAATTCTCTCCTAAAAAAATAATCCTTTTTATTCTTAACAGTTTGTTGATAAATGTATGTATAATAAGATTTAAAGTAGATTATTTTTTTTTAAATTTTATTTATTTAATTTTAAGATTTTACATATTTATTTAATATTTATTTAATATTTATTTATTTATTATTAATAAATTCAACAATTTCTATTTAAAACGAATAACGAATATAAAAACAAACAATTTATATTACAATTTATATCTTCAAATTCCATTAACATTCACCAATCTTCTCATTTTTAATATTTAAGATCTTATAGAACACGCATTAGAAAAACTATATAATAATAAATCGTTTTTAAAAATAATAGCTAAAAAAAACCAAATTTATATGAAATGAAAAGAGGAAGAAAATATAAAGAAATAAAACTTTACCTCAAATAAAGATTTAATGTTGTAAGATATGCACTATTTCTTAACCCTGATCCTAATTGATAAGAACCCTTTGAAGAAATTTTATTCCAACTTTTAGATTTAAAAAGTTAAAAAAAAAGTAACCAAAATAATGTTAAATATTACCATATTTCTAGAAACAATGAAGAAAGCTTTAAGCTATTTCCTAATACAGACCCTAAATGACAAGCGCCTTCATCTCTAATTATATTATGCCTGTATATTTAAATAATTAAGTAAGGATCACTAAATAGGCAAAATAAAATTTAGAGAAAATAATGATTACCTAAAATTCAAAGCTAATTCTGTTAATTAAGAACAATTTCCTAATCCAGATGCTAAACCACTTACACCCAAATCTCCAATATTATTTCCTCTTATATATTTAAAGATTTAAGCTGAAATATTAAAATAGATAAAGTTTTAAAAAGTTAGAAGAAAAGAAAGTACTAAAATTGTATTGTTAAACTAGTAAGTTTTGAGAGATTTGCTAGCCCAAATCCTAAATCGGAAGCAATTTTATTTCCTATTTTATTAAACCTATACATTTAATATATAAAGAGATGAAGTAGAATTAAAATTAGAGATATTAGTTTGAAAGAAAAATAAAATTACTATAAATCTAGAAATAATGTAGTAAGTTAAATACATTTTGCTATCCCAGATCCTAAACAATAAGCAGTATCACTTTCCATAATTAAATTCGCCCTTATGGATTTAAAGAAATTGAGTAAGAATAAAAAAGTAGAGATTATACACAGATCTGACTGACTGACTGATATAAATAGGTGAAGAAAATAAAATTAATATACTATCTTACTTTAAAATTAAATATAATGAAGTTAGTGAAGAGCAATTTCCTAATCCTAAACCCAAATAATAAGCTCCCTAATTACCAATACTATTTTTACTTTTATAGATTTATAATTAAATAAAAAAGAGTAGATAGAGAGAATAAATTAGAAATGAAAATAATATTAATTTACTCTAAATGTAAAGCTATTGTAGTAAGTTTTGAGCAATTTCCTAAGCCAGATCCTAAACCAAAAGCACCATTTTCTTAAATTTAATTATTCCTTTTTGTTTAAAGTGTAAAGTTAATCATCAAAGTAGGGAAGATTCATTTAGAAATGAAAATTGGAAGAAAATAAAAATAATTAAACATCTTACTTCAAATTTAGAGTTAAATTATTAAGGGATGAGCATTTTCCTAATCCAGATCCTAAACCACAAATACCCTGATCTCCTATGCTATTATTTCTTTTATATTTATAGGATTAAATAGAAGATAATAATTAGAGATAATAAACTTTTTTTGAAAAGAGGCATTAAGTAAAAATACTATAAAACTTTACTCTAAATCTATCTTTAATGTAGTAAGACTGAGGCAATTTTCTAACTAAGAACCTAAATAGATTGCACCCTAATCTCCTAAGCTATTTATTCTTTTAGATTTATAAATAAGAATAAAAATAAGAAAAGAAGATAAAAATATTAAATAATGACTCAAAAATTAAATTCTAACTTTGTTCAAAATAATTTAGTTCAATCTTTTTTTAATATTAAAATAAACTATTTTATCATATTTTATTATGAGATATTTACTTTACATTTTTAAATTAGCTTTCTTTCATTTTTTATATCACAATACTTTTCTATTTTATTAAATTTCTTGATTATTTTATTTTATAATTATAATTGTAACAATAAATTTATTGTAATTTCTGATTAATTAATAATCTCTATCTTTTATTTTTACATATTTTTTAAATATAAAAGTTTTTAGAATTTTTTTTTATTCTTTTAAAAATTTAATGTCATTGAAAATATTTAAATATAGAATATTAAATTTTCTTAATTGATAAATAAAACAAAATTGAGAAATAAAAAATATTGATTAAGCACGAATGGGTTATAGTATCATGAATGAAATAATAAATTATAAGATTAAGAGAAAATTTATATTAATAGAAAGAAAGAACATTACAAAAATATAAATTTTTCCACATATTCTAGATGAATAACAAAATTTAATAAATAGTAAGGATTAGTTAAGGAAAAAATTATCTTTAAAGACCTATTATTTACCAAAAATTTGGGTTACTGCTAAATTTCCAACTCCATCTATAATCTCATAACACCCTTTCAAATATCTTTTAACTAAATATAAGTAATTAAAATTTGTATCCTTCAAAGTCAGAGAATAGCTATGAGAATAAGAGTAGTAGAAGTTAATGTAAGAAGTTTACTATTACTAGAGCTAGCTTCACACTCAATACCTTCAGTAGCAGCAATAGGTTTAGTAGAGTCGCATGCATTACAATCAGTATCAGTCCAACCAAAGGATTTGGAGCAATTAACAGTAAAGCAACCAGTAGCACCAATATTTTTATATTATTTAGAACCTACAGCTGTACCATTACATACAGCACAATCAGTATCTACCCAACCTTATGTTTTATTACAATTAATGCATGCATTAGAGGCAGTGTTCTTTTTGTAACCAGTAGTATAGCATGTAGTGCAATCAGTATCAGATAATCCAGTTTCATTGGAACAGTCAATTTCCACACAAGCAGTAGCACCAATATTAATGAAAGATTTAGAGCTATCACAAGTAGTGCAATCTGATTTAGTCCATCCTTATTTCTTCTTACAATCAACTGCAAAGCAAGCAGTAGCACCAGTATTTGCAAAGGGTTTAGTGCTATCACATGTAGTACAATCTTAATTAGTCCATCCTATTCCCTTACTGCAATCAATAGCAAGGCAACCAGTAGTACCGTTATTAGCAAATGGTTTAGTGCTATCGCAAGTATTGCAATCAGCATTATTCCATCCTGTTTCTTTTTTGCAGTCAATAGCAAGACAAGCAGTGGCTCCTAAATTAGCAAATGGTTTAGCACTATCACATATAGTGCAATCTGAATTATTCCATCCTGATTTCTTCTTGCAATCAACAGCAAGACAAGCAGTAGCACCATTATTTGCAAAGGGTTTAGAGTTATCACATGTATTGCAATCTTCATTAGTCCATCCTTATCCCTTAGTGCAATCAACTGAAAGACAACCTGTAGTACCACTATTAACATATGGTTTAGTAGAATCGCATGCAGTGCAATCATCGATAGTCCATCCAGATTACTATTAACAATTTACACAAGCAGTGGCTAGAGTATTCTATTTATAACCAGCACCATAACATGTAATACAACCAGCTTCGGTTAAATCTGTATTTTTAGTGCAATCAAAATTAACACAAGCAGTTTTAGCTAAATTAGGATAAATTGCATCTGTACCTGATACACCAGGACATGATGAACAGATGTTTTTGGTCAAATCGCTAGTAGCTTTATTATCACAGTTATCTAATCTGCATTAATATGGTAAAACTGCTCCAGCTATCCAGACTACTGTACCACCATTTCCAACTCCTCCACACGTGCTGCAGTTAGAAGGAGTTTCGCAATAAATTTCTTTACCAGCTGCACTTAATGCAATGGAAACAATCAATGAAAACGTAATTAGGACTTTAATAACCATTTATTTAACTATTTTGTTTTATTCTTTTTTTTAAAATTAATATTTATGATAAAATAGTAATTATTTTTAAAGCATTTAATGAGAAAAGGGATTTGGTTACATTTACCAAATTAAATCAATTTCAACCTTTTATCCATTATTTGAACTTTCTACTTCTTTTTATTAAAATAAGGAGATAAAAAAATAAATAAAGTATAAAAATTCTACAATCTAATTCTTAATGAAAAATTTACTACTAGGTAGAGATAACTAGAAATGCATGATATTTATTAAAGAACAAAAGATGAATAATAAAAATAATAGGAATGAATAGATATAAAATTTACAAATTGGAAGTTTGGACTTATGGATAATGCTTAGAGTTGTGTTTGTTAATTTAGTTTGGAAACAAAATTATATCAGAATTCATTCAATAAATAATTAAGCTGAAAAAGCTTCTCCTAATAAATTATGAATTAAGTGGAGAAGAAAATTTTTGAGTAAGCATCTATTTGAAGGGTTGTAAGGGAAAAAATTGTCTCTACTTGAATTAAGAAAATTGAAAAAATCCATCATTGGAAAATATAATGTTACACCAAACTAAAATTTGAAAGTTTTATTTTGCTAAGTTATTATAAGGAGGAGATATCATTATGAACTTGCTTTTGAGTTTTAAAAAAATAATCATTATTAGATGGTAATCTTCAAAAAATTTTCTAAGTCAATTTATTTGCTTTTTAAGGAGATAATATTCCTTAAGATTTATTGGGTGCTGCTTAAATTAGTATTATAAGCTAATAATTATAAAATTAAACCAACAAAATTATTTTAAAAAATGTAAAATATAATTCTATAACTAAACTTCTTTAATAAAATGTTGATAATTAGCTTATTGTCCATTCATTTACTTACATTATTTCATTGATTATCAAATAGTTGTTTAAACAATTTTTGTAATGAGTTATTTTGATTAAATGTAAGGTATTATTTGATGAATACATGTTTTCAAGATTTACACTTCTTAGAAAAAGAAACCTAAAAAATAGCAAAAAAATGATAGTAAAAATGTAAATTAATATCAAATAAATGATCTGCTAATTCATAAAATAACCCTTAAGAAAAAACAGTTTGGTAAGTAGATTAAAATATTATAAATCCTCATAAATTTATTAGATAAAAATGAGAAGAATATGTTATAGAATAATTGATAGTAAGTATTGTACAGTAGAAAAAGATGGTACTAGATAGATAGTAGAATAAAATATTATAAATCTTAATTAATTTATTGGTAAAAATTACAAAATGTTATAGAATAATTTGTTGATTGTATTTATGTAATTTCTAATATTCGAAAATGAATAAATGGTAGGTACATTTTTTTAAACATCCTATAATTATTTATTCAATTCTAGAAAATATTATTAAAATAAGGATTTTCTAAAAGGTTTTAAATCCTATTCTCTAAAGTTTTAAATTAATTTATCATTGTACTAACAGATAAAAATGCATAGTTTTTCTTAATATTTACTTTATTAAAATTTATGTTTTTTTTGAGGAGACAAATTATATCAGAATTTAGTATCCTCATTAAATTAAATTGCTAATAATCATTACAATATTAGAGTAATCATGAATGAATTATAATTTTTATAAAAATGAGTTTTGAATTTACTCCTAATAGCGAAAGAAATAAAGATGGTAATGATGATTAATTCAATATAGAACTTATAAGAAATAACTGATGCGTATATTTTTAGAATAGTTTATAGATATATTTTGGATAGATTTAAGCCATAGTAAAAGAAAGGAAATTAGCAAAAAATACTAATTTATTATCTCTAGAAATTCTAGGGATTGAATTGTTTTTTATACTTTTTTCCTATAATAATGATACAAGATAACCAAATAAAAGGTCAGTATATTAATAATTATATAACCTAATTAATTAAAAAAAAACAAGAAAAATTATTGAGTAAAGATCAAATTATATATATCTAGAGAGAGATTATTAGAAGAAAAAAATAAGAGAGAGAGAGAGAGAAAAAAAAAGTTAATTTTGAGGAAGTTAATTAATTAATTTTTTCTTTTTTTTTTGAAAAATATTTTGCTTTAAGTAAATGAGGAAAAATAATATTTAAAATTTATAAATAATAAAAAATATGGAAGATTTCCTTTACTTTTCTATGAGGAGAAGTAAAGTTTGTATATTTAAGAAAAATATTAAAGCTCTTCTTTTTTAAAAAATTTTTATTGTAATAAAATAATCTATTCCATAAAATGAAATTTATGAATGAGTTAAAAATTTTAGTTTATTAATAATAATTAAAAAGTAAATATATATATATAGGTCATCATATATATTAAGTATACTTCTATGAATCTATTTTTGGCTTAACAAGCTTAATAGAACTATTTAATTCTTAAGACTTTGTTTGGAAGTATAAATTAAACCCAACTTAATTTTATGTATATGATTGATACCCAAAATGTTACTTGGTCAGTTTACTTCACTTCTCGCCCTCACAATTTAAGCTTCTATCAAAATAGGATTTATTAACTTTTAAATAATAAATTTTTAATTGATTACCTAATTTAACTATAGCTTCTTTAATAATATCTTGAAATTGTTTTTTAATTTAAAAGTAGCTTCTTCATTAATTCTAGAAGTTTTAATAATCTTCTTAGAATGAATTATTTATCCAATAAATGATGATTATACCACTTTTGTTTCTTTTTTATAAATGTAAATGTATTTGCAAAAGTTAAATTATTAGAAAATAGAACAATTCTTTTAAACCAAGTAATAATATCAAAGAATCAAATAAATTAGTAAATAATGTAGTATTAATTATCAAATACTGCATATATGATCTTAAAAAGGTAATCTATTGAATAAAAAAGCAAGACTAGAAATCAAATATGTTTATTTTTGAATTTTATTTAGGTGAAAACTACATATGCTACACTGCTTTATTACTATTAAATATAATTTGATTCTTCTTATATTTTAGAATATATTTAATTCTATTCTCTAAAGAGTGATTTCATTTTAATAGAAGTTAATAATTAAATTTTTACTAAAACAACTAATATAAAGACCGTAATTTTCCCCGCACCCTTATTCCCGCATGCTGCGGGAACAAATATTAGAATGAAAAAATCATTTTTAAAGAAATAAAACCCAACCTAATTATAAAAAAATAAAAAATGGGGTTTTGTAATAGATTTATTTGGGAAATAGCTATTTTGAACTATTAATTGACTTGTTTTTTCAATAATTATTTAGTTTTATGAATGAATAATTAAAAATACTTAATTTTATAAAATTATTTATGATCTATTTAATTTATATCTGAAATATCAATAATCCTTTTAAATAATAAATAAATGATAATTTAATTAATTTAGAAATCAAAATTATTTTATATTTTTGTAAATTTATATTTTTTATTTATTTATATATATATTTATAGAATTACAGATTAACATATCATCATTCAGAAATATTTAAAGATCCTCTAAAGTTATGAACTTATTCATAATCCTTTTCAGCGATTAACCAACTTTCTTTATACAAGTTGTAACCTATATAGTAAGTTTCCAAAATGGTGTAACTTAACTAAAAACAATCAGTGTAGAACAAAGGTTTAATTAATAATTAGTATTCGCCATTAGCAAGTTATCTAGTGTATTAAGATGGCTAAATTATAATAGGGAAATTAGTATTATCCTCTTTGACTAAGTTAATTGTAATATTTTCAAGCTTTTCAATTGAGGGTAGGAAAACTTTAATTTCATATATTTTTTCTTACAAGGTTGTATATATAATTCCTTGTTTGTCAAAAATAGAAAGAATCTCTTGTAAAGCTTAGATAGTAAACAAGTGGAAAGGAGTATCCAAATTGAGATAAACTTAGCTGCGACTATCTAATTCTTTTCCAAAGAGTTAAATATTTCCACTTACTGTAGCAGACAATTTATTAAATTAATCACTTTTTAATTTAACAATATTAGCATCCTTCTTGATCAAAGATAGGTTAGGAGCACCAATATCAATTTCTCCAATAGATTCATCTTAACTCTTTGTTCCATTTAAGTTAATGAATACTCTATCTATAACCTATCCATTTTCGAAAAGACCAAAGAGAGTGATGTTTTAGAATTAATTACTTTTAATTCCTAAACAAAGTGTGTCATGATAGTAAGGATCTTTTGTTGGAGGAGCAGTGAATTAGAGAATAGTTTAAGTATTTCCAAGTTGAAAAGGTGCAATATATTATAATTCTGTATTATAATTATGAATGCCAGTAGAAATAGCTCCACATTCTTCTACTGTTTGATAAGATTAGTTGATGTTGGTTAAACATTCTCCAAAATCTGGATAAAAAGGCACTTCGCACTATTTCGAACCATATTTGATAGAGAAATATAGTCTTTCATATTTGTTGATCTTCAAGGGTAATGATAACTTTCTTGTGTTTACACAACCCAAAATAACCAAAGAAATTAGGATTAAGTATGTTGATTTCTTCTAAAAGCTCATTTGTTATTTAAACAGATTTATTGTTTGATTTGTTTAATAATTAATATTATGATTCACAAAAAGGTCTTTTTAAAAAATAATCAAGGTGCAATTTTTATAAAAGATTAAAATTCTTATTAAGCTTAATTGAGTAAATAGGATAGAAATTCATTAGAATTTATAAATATTTTTGAGAAATTCTTTTATTTTTTGAATTAAAAATTAAGATAAAATCGAAATAAATCTTTTTCTTCTTAATCTTTTATAAACATTTAAATTTTCCTTATAATATAGTAGGTTTATCTAGTAGAAATCAATAAAAATAAATTTACAATTTAGTTATTATAAGCTTTTTAAATATCATTTTAACATTATATTAATTGTTGCACTGAATGTATGTTGTTTTGAAATTATTGGGGGAAAATTTTTTCTAATTTAATAATTCAGATTCGCGAATATAGTTTTAATTAGAGGTGCCACGGACAGTTTGATTTGTAATTTTGAAAAACCGATTTGTTATTTCAAAATTTAATAAATAATTATTTTTTTATAATTTGAAATAGCAATTAATCAATTATTATCTCAAATATTTTTTTTATTTATTATTTATTAGGAGAGAAATTAAATTTAGTAAATTTGTTAGCATATTATCTAATAATAAAAAAATTATTCAAAATTTATTCGATTTTTAAAATTTTTATTCATGGACACAGCTAAAATTATCAGATTTTTTTGTTAATTAATTTTAAAAAATGCTGGATACATAAGATGACGAGAGTATTTACCTCTTTTTTTTTGAAAAAGAGGATTAGTGCAGAATTAAAATATTGTTATAAATGATAGTAGATTCTTTTTAGGAATTAAACCTCTATTTTGTTTTTTTAAATAAGGAGGTAGGTAATATATACATCTTTAACCTATAAAATGAATTTAAAATACTACAAATTTTATTATTTTACCTGATACACTATTCGATACATAAGTATACTTAAAATTAATTTACCAGTTAATTTAATATCTAAGTAATAAACAATATAGGTTAAAGACACTAAAGAGTTATTCAGATTATATATAGGTAATTTATTTCTAATTATCAATCCTTTAGGGAGATTTCTAATTTTATCTTTTCTATCAACTATTTAAAATATTAATTAGCTTTTGAGTGGATTTACATATTTTCTTAATCATTTTAAATTATTATAAATTTTCTATAATTAAATACTGTTTCTTTACTTTCATTTAGAATTAGATAAAAATTATTTCATTTGATTAATTGTATTACTTTTTAAAGTAGTGATATTTAGATTTATTCTAAGTATCGCTATGATTCTAATTGCAATTCATACTTTTAGGTGATTTATTTTGAATTCTATTACATATATTAATGGAATTCATACTTGGATTAGAAATTGAAAAACAGTGTTATGCAAGGGAGGTGATAATGTAAGGCTTATTAAAATTCAAACAAAGTTCCATCGCTTATTGAAACCCATAATTTCCTTGATTTTTTGTTATGATTTTAAATGCACTCATTTTGATTTTCACCATATTTTTTTAGTTAATTATTCCTTGCATTCTAAAATAATATGATACAGAGCTCAACACTATTTTTCAATTTCCTATCCATGTATTTAACCTGTTATAATCTTGCTGGATTAAATTCAAATTATGTTAAAATTCTAATAGAAACCCATATTTTCCTGAGTTTTAATTTTTAATCTATTGGATAAATAAATTCTACTTCCAAATTTTCTTCATTCATTTATTTTATTGCTTAAATTCTAAGATTTAATGGCATCTAACAAACAACTTTTTCAATTTTCAACCCAAATATTTAATATACTACTGCCACACTAGTTTAAAAACAAAAAATATTACATTAAAAATAGAAACCCATACTTTCCTCAAATTTTAAGTAATAATCTAATGATTTATTGCCAAATTTTTAAACCATTTTTGCATTTTTGGTATTATTACTTCTACTATAAATATAAATAAAAATTCATGCTATTCTTTCAATTATTAATATTTTAGTATATGAGTATGTATAATTATTTTCCATTTATTTATTAATACTATTTTGGTTACCCTCATAGATATTTTCTAAAAGCCATTATTTATCTAATTAATATTCTTAAAATAACTACCAATTAGGAAATAATAACCTCAAAAACTCAAAATCTTAATTAAGATTTTTTAAAGTTAATAAAAATAATTAATACAAAAAGTAGCTCTACTTTTGTACACCTAAAAAGTTAATAATTGATGATATTTATAATATAGAGAGAGAACTATATTTTATGTTATGATAACAGTTTTCGAATTTATGAAGAGGAAGAGAGTGAGTTCATGCTTGTTAATAAATATTTTTAAGAAATTTATTTATTATAGAAGTAATGGTTTAGGTTTGAATTTATTACTGCATTAAATCATCATTTTCTATTATTATTTTATATATTATCTATTGGTAAGTTGTAATAGTCTTCAAAGATAAAAGATAATACAGACATATATATTAAAGTATCCCTTTCATATTGAAATATATGATATTTTAATATTTTAAAAACACTAAATTAATTATTTTAAGAATTAGATACTATGAGACAGCGAAGTTGAATTCACAATATATAAATAATTAATAAAAATATTAAGATTAATATAAAAAATAAGATTTGATTAAAGTTAATAATTTTATTTAATTCATTCATTCAACATATTTTTATTTTTTTTAAATTCATTTCAAATAAAATTAAAAAATTTAATAATTATATTAGAAATTAATTGGTCAATCAAATTATGTATTATGTATCATAAATTAAAATTGCTTTTTGTTACTTAATTTCAATAATTTGGCTTTTCTAATGAATGAATGGATTAATTAGGTTTTAAAGTTAAAAATAAAGAAATTGAATTTAGTTATTTTGGAAGCTCATAAATTTAATGCAATAAATTATACAATTATAAACTATTTTTACAATCTAAAAGCAATAAAATAAATTTGCTATAATATTTAAACCTAAAATCTTTTAAATTTATACCTTTTTAAAATGATAGATGTTTATTTAACTAACTCAATTGTAAATTTTTGTCTTATGGAAATATAATTTAGGGATTGTTTTAATGAAATAGAAATTAAATAATCAAGTTAATATTTAGAATAACTATGAAAACTTCAATTAATTATATATTCTATATTTTTTATTTTTATAAATTAGTCAGTAAAAATTCATTTCAATTATTCATTCTTAAAACTGAAATTTAATGAAAATCAATAATTTTACAATTTGAGGAATTTAAACATAGTATTAGTTTTCAAAAAAGATAAGATATTCTTATCTTTAAGAAACTGCTTAAATTCCTACTAATTTCTTTTAGTGTGTTAATTTAAACCTGAAATATTAATTTGTAAAATTTGAGAATTAAAATTTAATTGAATTTTATGTTAATTGGATTATGTGATATATTAAATTATCTATTTGATGATATTATTTATCTTTTGTCTTAAATAAAGAATAACTTAGTTTTAAACCAAAATATACTAAGGAATTTTTATTATTAAAATTCTTTTATGAATTAAGAAGAAAATATTCTAATCTACTAAGATAAAGTATTTTAATGATATTTTATTTCATAAATTGAGTTTTAATAGATAAATTCTCAAAACTAAACAAACAGTTAAATTTCTTTAGCTTTTACTCTTTAATCATATTGTAATCTAAAATTTCTTGGAAAATTTAATTATTTTGTTACTAATAACTCCTTGCTTTTCATATTTTCATAATTAATTTGAATATAGTAAAATCTTTCTAAAGATTAAATGTTTAAAAATATAAGGTATCTATCTATCAATCCTATCTATCCGCTTCTTTACTACCTTAACTTATCCACTAATTCGTAACTAATAGTGAAAAATAATTAGATGGAATGTATGGTGACCTTAATTAATGAAAATATAGAGTAATATGATAAAAATAAGGAGAATAGATGATACCTATTATTATTCCACTTATTAAGTAACCTATTATTATTTTAAATTTCTGTAACAAAATTTCAATATTTTACAATAATAATGGTAAAAGTAAATTGTAAGCAATCTAATTGTTAAAGAAATTAATTAATTTCAGTTACTAAAATTACCTTAGCTTTATGTATTCAAATTTTTGTTAATTAATACATATATACTTATTTATATCATTCTTAATAAGAATATGTAAATATAGATGATTTATTTGCCTAACTATATATTTTAAGATGAGAATAAATAAATAAATAAATTTAGTTTCATTTCTAAAATTTAAAAACTGAATTCTATCCTTCATAAATATCATATTCCTTACATATAAATCTTAATAACAATACCAATGATTTTTTATGTTATTAGCATAATTGATATATAAAAATATAAACAACTATGACAGAAATCAACTAAATAAAACGAAAAAACAAACAAACAAATAAAAGAAAAATTAGTTACAAATGAAAATATTAATTATTTAATGAAATGACAATCAATTATTTTTTTTGTTTTGAAATAAAAATAAAAATAACTAGAAACTAGTAATTAAATATTATAAAATAAATTTGATAACTAACTATTATATTAATAGAAGTATAATAAATTAGAAAAATAGAGAGAGTTAATTAAAATTAAATGGATTATTTGTAAAAGGTATTCAATATTATACCATTGGAATATTAATTAAACAATAATTTTATTATTTTCTAATCAAAAGTTGATTCATCAAATTTAGTTATCAGAAGAAAATTAGACATCTGCTAATAAGTAAATAAATTATAATTTTATCTCATAACTATATTTAATATTAATTTCTAATCTTTAATATAAAGCGGAAATCATAATGCTTCTTATTTACAATCTATTTTAGGAATTTTCTCATAATTAACATATAAAGGATATGAACAAACCTGACCCAAATATCTAAAATCAAGAATTAAGAATAAATTAAAGGTTTAAACCTTTAATTTATTCTTAATTCTTGATTTTAGATATTTGGGTCAGGTTTGTTCATATCCTTTATATATTAACTTTTTTAAATCTTAATTTAAAGTAAAATTTTTTAATTATTTTTATTTTCTTCCACTTTTTATTACAAATTCATTCTCTCTCTTTGTTATTCTTTACCTTACTCTTTAAAAATTTAAGAAATAGTCGGATTTTAAATTAATGTACTGGTGCTTTAGGAATTCTGTTAGCAAATTGCTCATAACTTACTAAATTAAAACTCTACTTGAGGTAAAATCTCATATTATATTAATTTTCTTTCTCATATTGATATTTTTTGCATTCATAAATCTTTAAAAAATTAAAGAAATAGTAGCATAGGATATTAAGATGCTTGTGGTATTGGGTCAGCATTAGAAAATTACTCATAACTTACTATATTAAGTCTTAAATTGTAGTAAAATGTTATTCTATTTTTCTAAACTAATTTTACTCTCTATTTTACTATTTTTGCTTATCTCTTAAATATAAAAGGTATAATAGCATTGGAGAATAAGGTGCTTGTAGCTTAGGATTAGGACTAGGAAATTGCTCTTAAATTACTTCATTAAATCTTAGCTTAAAGTAAAGCTAGCTTTATTTTATTTTTGCTTTCTTTAAATTTAATCTAGAAATTTAATTTCTCTATTTATATATTAATTTTTTTAATTATAAAAGGTAAAATATTATTGGAGATTAAGGTGTTTGTGGTTTAGTATCAGGATTAGGAAATTGCTCAAAACTTACTACCATAAAATTTAATCTATCGTAAAATTTTTTATTTGTTTTATTATTTTTATTTTCTGAACAAATATGCTCATACAGATTACTTAACAATATTACTATAATAGGATTAACAATATTAGTGATTAGGGTGCTATTGGCTTAGGATCTGGATTAGCAAGTTGCTCGTAGCTTACTTCATTAATTCTAGTTTTACAGTAAAATTTTTATTTATTTTATTTTCTTTCACTTTTCATAACAAATTTTTCATTTTATTTTGCTATTTTTATTTAATAAACTCTTTAATTATAAAAGTTAGAATTAAATTGGAGAAAAGGGTGCTTATGGTTTAAGATCGGGATTAGGAAACAGCTTATACCTTACTACATTAATTCTTAAATTATCGTAAAATTTTTTATTTCTCTCCACCTTTCATTACAAAATTTTACTTAACTCTTTTTGAAATATAATAGGAATAATAATATCCGAAGCTAAGATGGTTGTGGTTTTGGATATGGATTAGGAAATTGTTCATAACTTACTACATTAACTCTTGATTTAAGGTAATTTTGTTTTATTTTTTAAATTTTCTTCCACTTTTTCTTAACAAAAAGTTCTCCTTATTTTGTTAAAGCTTAATAACTTTTGAAATATAAAAGTTGGAATAGAATTGGAGAAATGGGTGCTTGTGGTTTAGGATCAGGATTAGGATATTGCTCATAACTTACATCATTAACTCTTGATTTATAGTAAAATTTTGATTTTTAAAATAAATTTTTCTTATCTATTATGTTATTTTTAACTTAAATTTTAAATTTTAAAAGGGGAAATAACATTGGAGGGTTAGGTGCTTTTTGTATAGGATCTGGATTAGGAAACTGTTTATAGCTTACAACATTAAATGCTTAATTATAGTAAAAATTTTAAATAAATATTATTTCCCTTTACTTTTTATTTACAAAAATATTATCTCTATTTTATCATCACTGAACTATAAAATATATAGGAAAAATAACGTTGGAAATTAAGGTGTTTGTGGTTTAGGGTTTGGATTAGGAGATTGCTAATAACTTACTACAGTAACTCTTAAATTAGAGTAAACTTTTATATTATTTTTCATTCCAAATTTATTTTTTCTATTTTGTTATTTTTTACATATATCTTCAAATTCAAAAGGGGAAATAACATTGAAGATTAAGGTGCTCTTTGTTTAGCATCTGGATTAGGAAAGTGCTCATAGTTGACTACATTAACTCTCGATTTAAAGTAAAAATTTTAATCACTTTTATTATTTTCCTATTTTCATATTAATACTTTCTCTCTATCTACATAAAAAATATACAAGGAAAAATATTCTTGAATGCAAAGGTGCTTGTGGTTTAGGATCTGGATTAAAAAATTGCTAATAACTTACTACATTAACTCTTGATTTATTGTAGAATTTTTAAAATTCCTCTAATTTTACAATTTTAATTTTTTTACTATTGTTAACTTAACTTTTAAAAAATCAAAGGGATTGTAGTATAGGAGATGACGGTATTAGTGGTTTAGGATCTGGGTTAGGAAATTGCTCATTACTTACTACATTAAATGTTTAATTATAGTAATATATAATATCTATTCAATTTCCTCCTCTATTTATATACAAATTTATTATCTTTATTTAGTTATTTTTTACTAATTCTTCAAATAATAAGGACAAATAGAATTGGAGATTAAGGTGTTTGTGGTTTAGGGTCTGGATTAGGGCAAAACTTATAACTTACTAGATTAACTCTTAATTTAGAGTAATAAAATCTTTAGTTATTTTTCCACTTTGTACTCACTTCTTTATTGATTTACTTAACTCTTTAAAATAAAAGGGATTGTAGCTTTGGAGATTAAGGTGCTGTTAGTTTAGCATCTGGATTACAAAATTGCTCTTAACTAAATACATTAACTCTTCATTTAAAGTATTTTATATTTTATTCTTTTCCTCCACTTTTCATTTACAAATTTATTCTCTCTATTAGGCTTGCTAACTCTGACTAAACTCTTTCAATATAAATTATAAAATAGAATTGGAGAATAAGGTATTTGCGGTTTAGGATCTGAATTAAAAAATTATCCATAACTTACTGTAGTAACTCTAAATTTATTGAAGTAAGTATATTTATTATTCTTTATTGATCTATTTACTTTCATTTAATATATTCTCTCTTTTTTTATATTTTTATTTATTACTTTAATAAATTAAAGTGATTCTAATATTGGAGATTAAGGTGCTTGTGGTTTAGGATCTGGATTAGCAAATTGCTAATTTCTTACTACATTAACTCTTGGCTTAAAGTAAAGTTTTAAATTATTTTTATTTTCCCCTGTACTTCTTTTACAAATTTACAATTTAGTTATTTTTAATTAACTCTTTAAAAATAAAAGAAATTGTAAAATTAGTGACCAAGGTGCTTGTGGTTTAGGATTTGGATTACGAAATCTCTCCTTACTTACAACATTAACTATTGACTTATAGTAAGATTATTATTTATTTTTATTTTCTTCACTTTTTATTTAAAAATTACTCTTTTCATTTGCTATATAGAACTATTCTAAAATAAAAAGGGATAATAATATGAAAGATTAAGGTATTAGTGATTTAGTATCTGGATTAGGAAATTGCACATAACTTACTATATTAATACTAAATTTGAGGTACATATTTCACTTATTCTTATTTTCCTCTTCATATCATACACATTTATTTTCTCTATTTGTTATTGTATACTTACTCTTTAAATACAAAAGGTACATTGGTTTTGGAGAAAGGGGTGCTTATGGCTTAGGATACGGATTAAGAAATTGCTCATAACTTACTACATTAACTCTAGATTTATAGTAATATTTTTAATTGTTTTCTTCTTCTTTTTATAAAAAATTTCTATCTTTATTTTGTTGTTTTTTACTAAAATCATTAAATATAAAGCTCAAATAGAATTGGAGATTAGGGTGCTTGTGTTTTAGGATCCGGATTAGGAAATTGCTAATAACTATCTATGTTAACTCTTGAATTAGAGTAAAACTTTATAATCCTCCACTCTTGATAACATACATACTATTTTTTCTATATATTATTTTTAACGTAATTCTTAAAATATAAAAGTGAAAATACAATTAGAGAAAAGGGAGCTTGTGGTTTAATATCTGGATTAGGAAATATCTCATAACTTGCTATATTAAATCTTTAAGAATTGTAAATTTTTATATTATTTTAATTAGATTCATTCAACTTTTAATTACAAATTTATAATTTCAATTTAATAATTTTTAAAAATTAAATATTTTAATTTATGAAAATGAAAGCACTATAGATAGATTCTGCCCTAAATAAATAATAATTTAGAAAATTAAGAGTTTAGTGAAGATGAAATTATGAGATTGGTATAATTTAATATAATTTTATAAAATGTATCAAATAATTTAATATTTTTTAAAAATTAATTAGATGAATGAAACAAAAGCAAGCAAGCAGTAATTTAAGAAAATAAATTGAATGGATGGATTTTCATATTAAATATCAATTCGAATAAGTTAATTTAAATGTTTTAGAAAGAAATTCTATATCTCAAATTAAAATTGCTTTTATTTAAAATTCACTTATTTTTATTCAATTAATTTCAATTCACTTTTATTTTTTTAATTCAATTATTTATTTTAATTATTGATATGTGTTTTAGAGAGAAGTATTAAAATTTTGAAATTTTTGAAGATTATTTTTACTATGGGAAAGATACGGGTGACTGCCCGGTAACAAATAATGGTTATGGTCATATTCTCTCACACATATATACATTATAAATATATTTCTTTATATTGAATATTTAATTCATAAATGATATTGATCTCATGTTAGGATGTCAGGGAATTTCTCTTTTAATTATAATTTAAAAAATAATATCAATTTAAATCAAACAATATGTGTTCTTTTATACCATCTTAATAGCAACTAAGCTAATCTTGTAATTCTCATTAGTTTTTATTTTAGAGTAGATTCATTTTTAATTATTATACCTTACATACTATAAAAAAAATTAATTTCTATGAAAAAAATAATAAAATTGATTGAAGTAATTTGTAAAAAACAGTAGAAAAGAATTAAAAATTAATTTACAATAAATAAAGTTCTAATATAATAAGTTATGAGCAATTTCTTAATTTTTATCCTAAATCATTAACACCCTTCTCTCCAACGCTATTATTTCTTGTATATTTAAAGAGTTAAGTAATAAATAACAAATTAAGATAATAGATTTGTGATGAAAAGAGAATTTAAATAAAAAAGAATGTTAAATTTTACTATAAATTTAGAATTAATTCTGTAAGTTAGGAGCATTTTCCTAATGCTGATCCTAAACTACAAATACCTTAATCTCCAACTTTACAAAACCTGTTATTTTTAAAAAGTTCAGTAAAAAATAATAAATAGGGAATAAATTAGTAATGAAAGTGGAAGTAAATACAAATAATTAAAAATTATACTATAAATATAAAGTTAATTTAGTAAGCTAAGAGAAACTTCCTAACATAGGTCCTAAACTACAAACACCTTAATCTCCAATACTTTTGCTCCTTTGATATTTAAACATTTAAGTAATTTATAAAAATAAAGAGAATTAAATACAAATAAAATTTTACTAGAATTGAAGAGTTAATGAAGTAAGTTATGAACAACTTCCTAATGTAGATCCTAAACCACATACACCTTCATTTCCAATGTAATTATACCTTTTATGTTTATAGAGGTAAGCAAAAATAATAATAAATAAACAAAGTGAAGTATATTATATCAAATTATACTTCAAATTAACAGTTAACGAAGTAAGTTATGAGCAACTTCCTAATGTCGACCCTAAACCACAAGCTCCCTTTTCTCTAATTTCATTGTTGCTTTTATATTTAAAGAGTTTAGTAATCCATACATAACTGATAAAGAGAATAAATTTGTAATACTCTAAATAAAGAATTAATGTAGTAAGTTTTGAACAACTTCTTAATGTAGATCCTAAACCACAAGCACCTGAATCTCCAATACTATTTGACCTTTTATATTTAAAGAGTTAATTAGAAAATAAATAGCAAGAATAAATTTAAGATGACAAGAATATGATAATAAAAATAAAAAAAACATTACGATAAATAAAGAGATAGTGAAGTAAGTTATTCAAAATTTCCTTATGTAGATCCTAAACCACAAGCACCCTTTTCTCTTATGCTATTTTCTCTTTTTTTTAATGTGTTAAGTAATAGATATAAAATAGAGAGAATTAAATATTCAATGAAAGGAGGAAGAAAATAAAGTATTAGAAAATATTACTATAAATAAAGAGTCAATGTAGTAAGTTATGAGTAACTTCCTAACGAAGATCCTAAACCACAAGCACCTTCATCTCCTATACTATTTGACCTATTATATTTAAAGGATTATGTAGAAAATAATAAGAAGAGAGAATAAATTTGTAATATAAGGAGGATCAAAATAAAATTATTTAACAATTTTACTGTAAATTTAAAGTAAATGTAGTAAGCTATTAGCAATTTCCTAATGAAGTTCCTAAACCACAAGCACCCTTATTTCCAATGCTATTCGACCTTTTATATAAAGAGTTAAGTAAAAAATAATAAATACAAAGATAATTGCTAATGAAAAGAGGAAAGTAAATAAAAATATTATAAAATTTTACTGTAAATAAAGAGTTATAGTAGTAAGTTATGCGCAACTTCCTAATACAGATCCTAAATTACAAGCACCTAAATCTCCAATGCTATTGCCCCTTTTATATTTAAAATATTAAGTAAAAATAACAAATAGAGAAAATTAAATTTGCTATGAAAGGAAGAAATACTGCATATTCAGAGTTATTGTAGCAAGTTATGAGCAGCTTTCTAATGTAGATCCTAAACCACACCCACCTTTTTCTCGAATGCTATTATGCCTTTTATATTTAAAGAATTAAGCAAATTTAGAGAAATAAATATGCAATTAAAACAGAAAAAAATAATAATAAAATAAAATTTTACATCAAATGAAGAGTTAATGTAGTAAGTTATGAGCAGCTTCCTAATGAAGATCCTAAACCACATGCACCCTAGTCTCCCATGCTATTAAACCTTTTATATTTAAAGAATTTAGCAAAAGTAACAAATAAAGAAGATTAAATCTGTATTTGAAAAAAGAAGTATATAAAAATAAAATAAAGAGTTACGATAAATCAAGAGTCAATGTTGTAAGTTATGGGCAATTTCCTAATTTTGATCCTAAATCACAAGCACCTTGACATCCAATGTTATTATTGCTTTATATTTAATGATATTTGTTTTCAATAAATAAAAATAGAGAGAATTAAATTTGGAATGTAAGGAAAAGAAAATAATGTAAATAAATTTTTACTATAAATCAAGAATTAATGTAGTAAGCTATGAGCAATTTCCTAAACCAGACCCTAAACTACAAGCACCTTCATCTCCAATTCTATTGGTTCTTTTAAATTTAAAAAATTAAGTAATGATAATAAGTTTGTTAATAGAAGAGGAAGTAAATCAAAATATTATAAAATTTTACTTTAAATTAAGAGTTATTGTGGTAAGTTATAGACAGCTTCCTAATGCTGATCCTAAACCGTGAGCTCCTCCATCTCCAATGCTATTATTTCTTTTAGATTTAATAAATTATAAATAAAGATAATTAATTAAATTTGTGATGAAAAAAGGAGTTAAATAAAATAGAATATTAAATTTTACGATAAACAAAGAGTTAATGCTTTAACTTAAGAAAAACTTCCGAATACTGATCCTAAACCACAAGCACCCTTTTCTCCAATATTATTTTCCCTTTTATATTAAAATATCTAAGTATAAAAAACAAATAGACATTATTAAATTTGTAATGAAATGAGGAAGTAAATAAAAATAATATAAAATTTTACAATAGATTAAGAGTTAAAGTAGTAAGTTATGAGCAATTTACTAATGTAGATCCTAAACTACAAGCACCCATTTCTCCAATTCTATTATTGCTTTAATTTTGAAAGAGTTTAAAAATTAATAAATAGATAGAAAACATGTGTATCGAAAAGACAAAGTAAATAAAAATAAATATGGAAAATGTTACGATAAATTAAGAGTTAATGTAGAAAGTTAAGAGCAACTTCCTAACAAAGATCCTAAACCTTAAGCACCCTTTTCTCTAATTCTATTATAACTTTTATATTAAAAGAGTAAGAAAAATAACATAGATAGAATATATTTGTATTGAAAAGAGGAAGTAAATAGAATAAGATTTTACGATAATTGAAGAGTTAATTTAGTAATCTATGGGTAATTTCCTAACAAAGATCCTAAACTGCAAGCACCTTCATCTCCTATGCTCTTATTACTTTTATATTTAAAGATTTATGTTAAAAAAAAGCTTATTAAAATATAAGCAATTAAAATATGATAAATAGAATTACCTTAAATCAATAGTCTAATTATCTGCTAAAAGATTTTTCTTAATTAACTTTTAATGCAAAAATAAAATTATTTTTTCATAGTATTTTTAAAAGATGATATTTACATTTTTATATTATTCTTAAATCATTTTCAATAACACAATATTTTTCTACTTTTATGTATTCCTAAGAAATTCAAATTAAGAAAGTTTAATAATTAATAATGTTAATAAATAAAAATTTAATTAATTATTCCTAAAAATAGAGTACTTTCTTTATCTACTTAATTCCAAATTTTTATTTATTTTTTATTAAATATTTAAAATAAATTAAGAAGTAAATTAAATTTAAAATAAAAATAAATAATTTCTATTAATTTAATAATAGAATTTATAAAAATATATAAAAATAAAAATTTAATTATTTATATTATTT
>JH651305.1:59502-115400 GCA_000260095.1 Tetrahymena borealis
ATAATTATTTTTAATTATTTATTTTATAATTATCTATTATTTACATTTTTTTTATAATTTTTAAAAAGTATTGCCTTATTCAAAAGTTTTGACAGTATAAATAAAGAGTTTGAAAGGTATTATTGAAAGAAAGTTAATTATTATTAAATTTAAGAGTGAAAATAAAAGAATTTCCATAGTAATAGGATATTAAATAGAAGTCTAAGAATTTCTAAGAATAACTTATTTTTTAATTTTAATAAGTTAATACTCCTTTAATGGTACAATCAAGTGAGAATTCATTTAAACTAGAATTTCCTATCAGTAGAATCTTCAAACTTAAGAGGAAGAACTTCCTGTTTCTAAGAGCAAAGCCAGTAATCCAAGGTTAGCATTTTGATGGTAACAATTGATTGATTTAGAAGTAATTTGTTTTCATTAATATATTAATTTTTCTAGAGTAATGAAATAGCAGGTTTAGAAGTAGGATAATAATCATATGTACCTGATATTTGATATTTAGTTAGAGTAATAATATCGGATTGTAAATAATCCAGAGAAATAGAATATATATTTTCAATATTTTTTTCTTCTCTTAATTTAAGCTTTTTTAAAGATTCCAATTCATTAAATTAGCTCCATTTATGATTTATTAAGTAAAATTCATATCATATTCAAATACATTTAAATAAGGACTCTCTTCCCATTCAAATAAGTGATCATTAACTAGCTATTAATCATCAAATTTATATGAAAAAGGTTATTAAACAAAATTATGATTAAAATAATATCTAAGATCAGTATCATTCAAAATGTAACCTAGTAACAGCAATTTTCTCGGATTCTAACCATCAATTTCTTTAAAAGAAGCAGATAAAATTATGATAGACAATTTGAAATTAATTATTTGTTAACACAACTTTCGAAACTCTCTAATATATTATGATTATCATATGTTTACTCTACTTTATTATTTTTAGGATATAATAATTCATATTAAGTTAAAATAAATTCATAAATTTCTATTGATGGAAATCTCCTTTTCATTGCCAATTTAAAATGTTGAAAGTTTAATATATCTTAATTTAATTTTGAGCTAACAAATGTTAAATTAATCGTAATATATTTGGTATTGGAATTGGATTTCCTGTGATCAAAACATATAGAATAGGAATTCAAATTAGATTATTTTAATTCTTAGATTAAAGTTTATTTTGATTAATAAGCTAAATTTCTAAGGTATTTTTAGATAGATAGATAGTATGCTCTAAAGGGAATAGAAATTATTCACTTGAACTCTAAATTAAATTTTAAAAGAATTTTTATAAAATACTTTTCAATCTAACATCATTAATTAAAGCTAAATAATTAAATTTATTAAGAATTACCTCTCTCTCAGCTATTTATTTTTCATCATTGCTTTTTTTTATGGGTTTCGCTTGATAATTGGGTTTATATGGCCATATAATCTGCTTAGTTGTAAGATAATTCCTTTATCATAGAATGTTCTTTTAATTTGGTATTTTTATGAAATTTTATGCCCAATTGATATTACACATGAGGATGAAATAATATATTAAACTTTTCACCAAAAATTTATAAAAATATAGGCGTTTATAATAATTACAGTATCAATACACAAAATATAAATCAATCATAAATTATTAATTCAGTGAATTATGTATGATATATTATCAATAATCAAGAAATAAATAAAAAATGCGTGATTATTAATGATACAAAATGAACAGATTACTCTGTATCTATAGATTCATTTGGATTAAACCAATTTTATACAAAATCTAATATATTTAATGATAGATAAATTAATAATTATAAGCTAATAATATTTTTTAACTGAATATATTTTATCTTAAAATTTAAATTTAAATTTTTATTCATTTTTATATCCCCTCTCAATTTTAAAATAGATTTCTTTTTAGAATTTTAAAATAGATATCTTTTTATAATTTTGAATGATAAATATAATATACTTTTGATCATTCTTGTAATAGAAATTAATTAATCGATTTGCCTGATTAGATTTTATCTTAAATTGTAAAATAGTTTACATTCCCTCTCCTTATTATTTCTTTTAAATGTAATAACTATTCTTTTATTAAGATTTGAATTCTGATCATCTAGCTAATTATACTTATTAATTAATCCAATTAGCTGATCAGGTGATTAGTCAAAAATGATATGTTTGATCAAAAACTTTTTTATATTAATCAAGATTGCATAAAAGTCATGATTTTCTTTTACTAGAAGATTTTGTGTTGAAAAGAAATTAAATTTATGATCATAACAATAATTGTTTTTAATCTAAAAGTTATTAGTAAATAAATACAATATAAAACCATTAAAATGAATAAATTACTTATAGTTCTCCCAATTATATCCTTACTTACTCTTAGTGGTATTCTCCTTTTCAAGGAAAAGGATTATACTTAAGAAAAATCTGTAACCTTCGAATAATATAACATTTGTTATGATACTCATATCAATCTTATATAAAATTGCAATACCGATCCTACTTACTAATAAGCTCTTGATACATTTTTTGCAAAAACCTATTCTCCTTCAGATATCACTCCTCAATGCTAACAATTCCTGCAGTATAAAAGCAATAGCAAATTTGAGAATCTACTTAATTTGAATAATTCTTATAGTAACTGTTACTAAGATCCTTAGATAGTCGCAATTGCTAATACAAGCAGCTGCTTTATGACCAACTACTATGATGCTATTGTTATCGGATGTGCTGGTTTATGATACCAAATATCTTTTCTAAAATGAGAAATAATGTTATAAATAATATATATAATAAATATTAATAAAACAAATAATCTTATAAAATATATCCTATCAATTACAAATTAGATTTCTTATTATTTTTTTTTTTGGAATTTAAACATTTTTATTATTATATCTTTAAAAGCTAATTTTTTTTATTTATTAATTCCTTACTTATTCTTTAATTTTATGCAATCATTATTTTGTTGATTAGAAATTCAGAATATCTCATCTTATTTAATTAAAGAAATAATATGGAAATATTAAATTTCAAAGATTTGAAAATATCTTCTTTATTTCTAACAATTATTACTTATTTAACTTTGTTTTAATTTAACTTTCATTTTCATTGGATTTTTGAAATAATTTAGATTTTATATTATTCAAAAAATAAATTTTCTAATTTTAAAAAATCTGTTATTACTGTATTCAGCCGAATGCTAAAAAAATGACATTCGGTCGATCCCTAATAATTATCCTAAAAACAATAGATTGATATAATATACAGATTTGGCAAAAAGAGATGAAAATACTTATTATTTTGAATTAATTACTACTTGATAAATATCAATAGTTATAGTGTTTATTTTATATTTGTATTATATTATATATTACTTAATTAACAAAATATAAAATATGAACTTAAAATTATAATTCAGGATCTAATATAGATGAACTCAATTTTCTAAACTGTATCCTTTCTAATTGATATATATATATACTTTCATTCTTCGAACATTAATTAGAGAACAAATTGTAGAGTTATTTTTGAGGTTTATTGAGTTAAAATATAATATAATAATTATTAATTTTAATTATGTAAATTTAAATTAATTATTTATGGTAGAAAATTAGCAACCCTTTATATTTTAATATTTATCAGGAGGAAATAAAATTCAATTTTCTTATTTATCTTTATTGAAATATTCAAGAGGAATTTAAGTATAATTTCTATTAAAGATGTGGGATTGCAGAAAAAAAATTTTCTAATAAGTATATTTTTCTCAATATTAGTGGAAGTTAAGTTAGATTTGGCAATATTTTTGCTCTCCTAAATGACACAAAAAATTATGTTTTTTTATGAATAGAGAAAGTAGATTTTACTGAAATCATATTGAAAACAGAACAAATTTTATATTCTTAGTATTATTCGTTATTATTTAATAATAATATCTGCTGAGTGATTGAGGATTTAGTTCTTGTATTAACCTATATTGATTGATATACCATTTCTAAAAAACAAAACCTTAATAAAATACATTACATTAATTTTTAACTCAAAACAGTAAACATTTAGATGTTTTAATATATAAATTAAAGAAAAGAAAATATGGAGGGATGGAATCTAAATTTTAAAAAATATTTAAGCTTTTACTTCCAAATTTTTTATTTTAAAATCAGATATTAATTAATATAAGTAAAAAATCTATAATCTATTTATTTATTTTATTAAGCATAATTTCTACGCATTTGAATTGTATCAAAATTTTAATCTGATTAGTCTATCTATTAACTATATTAGTGAATTTTTTCGTAGATCCAATAATACATACTTTGCTTTTGATAAATTACATAAAAAATAAAATAATAAATCCAATAGAATTCTAATAACTAGCCATAGAATCTATCAATCAATCAATTAATCATTATTAGAAATTAAGTACAAATAAAAGAGATTACTCATGTAATAATAAATAAAATCACTAAGGAAAACAAAATTCTACTCATTAGGAGTATCCTAATTATCTATTCAAAAAAAATTTAATTGTATTGAAAGAAAATTTTTTATGAATTTACTAACAAAATATGGATTTTTATTCATACAGTGGAGTAATTTATTATACCTATTTCTAATAAAAATAAATATTTATTAGTATTTTTATAAATTTAGACTTTTAATGTTACAATTTTTATGAAAAATAATTACTTATCGTATGCAGTTTTTGTCTTAAAATAATCCATCTTTTTATCATTAAAATTAAAGAATATTAGGAATTTTGAAAGGCTTTTATAAAAACTAAATTAAATTATGGAATTTATCAAAAGATAATTATAAAGATATGTATCCAGTCTTTAATTTAGATTAATGGTTTAAAAATCTATTAAATTTCAATTAAATCTATTTCTCATTTAATTTAATTAGGTATAATAAATATTACATTTTCTTTTATTAATTGAATATTTTTTATTGAGATAAAATAAAAACTTTTTTAAATTGATCCAAATTTTATTTACTTTGAGGTCATACAATTTTAAGCAATACCTTGAGTAATATTAGATTTATAATTACATAAATTAAATTATTGATTTATATTTACTAACCTAGATTAATCATATGATGAAAGATTAGGTAATTGATAATAACCTAATTAAGCAAAATAGTTAATATTAGGTAGAAGAACTAGAGAAGTTTTTAAATTTAATCTCATCAGCTGCTAATATCTACATCAGCAAATTAATTACCACAAAATCTTAGTAGTTTCTTTAATAAATCTAAGTCCTATTTTTGCATAAAATTGTATCTGTATTTGATCAAAATTTATAATAAATTAATTAAAAAATAATAATAAAAAGGTAAAAAATATCATTCTCATTAAAATACCAAAATGAACAAACTTCTTGCTTTATTGCTAGTTACCCTCTTAGTTTCTCAAGCTTCTGCCAGTTTCTTAAAGCTAGGCCTATTCGATAACGGTGAGGACCATGGTGAAGACTCTGGTGAATTCAATGGAAGCTGGAATGATAGAGTCTACTCTGACAACGGTGAATTTGTTGACTCTGGTGAATTTTAAGGCTATGTTTTCCAATATGACAATGGTGAATTCTAAATTTCCGGTAACTACTCTAGATACTACTTGAATAGAGTTGACAGTGGTGAATACGAATACACTTAGGACAGACTTAGTGACTCAGGTGAATTCTCCCACATCGGAAGAAGAGAATAAGGTAGATCTGGTCCCATTACTCAAGATGAAGTTGTCCCCCTCGTCATCAAGAGACTCAGACAAAAGAATATTGCTTGAAAATTATATAAAAGCTGATATAATAAATATAAATAAATAGTAAAATTCATAACAAATTCTATGTTGTAGATTTGCAAAATATTTACAAACATATCCATTTATTTAGATTACATTGTTTCTTTTTCTTAGTTACTCCTAATTAGACATACATACATACTATACAATATTCTGGTTACAATTAGTAAATTTTCACTTCAAAAATCTTCTATATTTTTGTAATGTAGTGCTTTATACACTTTATTGGAAATGTGTCAAGAATTTATCATATATATTTTTTAAACATTGACTTTAATTTCATGTTATACATTTTCCTACCAAACTATATTCAAAAAAATAATTAATTTATCTTCTAAAAATAAACTTTATCTACAAGAGAGTCAAATAAATATTGCTATTATCTTTCCAATATATTAAAATGGAAAACTTTATATTTTAATATAATTATTGGATTTTATTAAAATCTCTTAAAAATTTTTAAAACAGAATTAAGAAAGAAAATATAAATAAATCTTAAAATAAAAGGAATTTAATATACAAATATTGATTTTTCTTCATAAATAAGCGTTGATATTAATATTAAATAATAGTTTATTCAAATTTAATTTTACCAAAAATTAAAAGTAGAATAATTGTTTAAATTTGAATTTAGTTCTATCAAAGTTTGGAATAAAATTAAAATTATTGATTATTTTTTAGTAATACATATCAAAATAATGAAAAGATAGATAGATAATATTTTTAAGATATTTTAGTAGTATTTCCAATCAAAAATTGATTAATAAGTAAGAAAAACTACTTTTATTTTGATTCTAATTTTTCTGATGAAGTATTTATTTTTTTGCAGAAAAAGAAACTTTACCTTATCAGATATCTTCCTTATAAAAATAATTACACGATTATTAATTATAAACTGTAAATTTCCAACTTATAATCTTATCCTATCCTGATCTGGTATTAGCTTATCTAATTCCCAATTATTTACTTACTTATAATAATTTAATCTTAATCCTACACAATTATGAAATATTTACAAAATTCTTTATTAATCAGGCAACTTAACTCTAATAAAAACTCTTGAATACATCTTAAGATATTAAAAATTCAAATTAAGCTAAAAATATTTAAGGTAAATTAATAAAATGTTAGTGTTTTTTGTTTGCACTCTATTAATTTCAAGTGCTTCTGCTGGTTTACTTGATTTTATTTTAACTCTTGAATCTGACCAAGGTGAATATATTCTTTGAAGGTTCATGGAATGGGACTATCAGAAAAGATAAGGGATAAACTATGGGTTTTGGTTAATTCACAGCTTGGTTATGGGAATTGGAACAAGATGAATACATAATTGATGAACACTACTAAAGAAATCTTTCTCACTATGATGATTAAGAAAAAATTAGAATCAGTTATGATTATGTTAATGATAATGGAGAATTCAGTTTTGTTAATATTAGAAATCCCTCTTTAGTTAGTTGGAAAACCTTTTACTGAAGAAAAAATGGTTCCTCCTACTATAAAAAAATTAAGATTTAGATTATGAAGAAATATTGATAAAACTAAAAAAATAACTCTAATTGATTTTGATTATAAATCTATATTAAAAATTATGAAATGTATGTAGAATATAGTTAAAAATAATAGTTATTTTATGTTGAATTTGATTAATATTAATTTTAAATATTTCTCTATTTTTAAAGCTACTATAAACAACAAGAGAATCTTATTAAAATCAAATTCAATATATTTTTAATTTTAAAGAATAAATAAATTGATTAATATCATGATACAAACCAAATAATTTTGTTTCAATTCATTAAGAATTCTTCATTTACTTTTAATATAAAATTTTCCTTTCTTTAGAATAAAGATGTAAATTGGTTTGAATATTTAAAAAGCTTTATTACACAAAGTCCATTCTTAAAAATCTATAGATAATATAAGCATTTGATTTTTTTTGAAGAAGTTGCAATTATTAAATTAAGTCCAAACCTATATCTTCCTTAGCAAAAAGGATAAGATGAATAATTAATTTTAACTTCTATGAGTTTATTAAAAAAACTATGGAAACTGAAAGATATTCATTATAATATTCTTAATAGTAGTAAACTTAATTTTAAGAAGTCAATAATTAATTATTAAGATTATATTTTATTTTCATTTTCATTTATTAACAAACTATTTGCATTTCATTCTCACATAAATATTGTATTACCTCTAAAAGAAATAGTGATGAGTCTCATGAAGAAAGCTACTATATAAAATTAAATATTGTTTATAAAATATTTTAATAAAAAAAATATATATTCAAATGTATTGTATATTTTACAATAATATAATGTAATATTAATCCATTTATTTATATTCATAAATTATTTTTTATTTAATTATCAATCTTTTATTATCTAATTCTTCATTCTCTATCAAGTTTATATTTTAAAAAACATTAAATTATATCAATAATATTTGTTAATCTTTACATTAACTCTTTCACCATCTAATTCTTCATTCTCTATCAAGTTTATATTTTAAAAAACATTAAATTATATCAATAATATTTGTTAATTTTTACATTAACTCTTTCACCACTAATCTCTTTATTTTCATTATTTAAGATTATATAACCTATTTATTTTCTAATCTTTTATTTGAAATATTTAAATATTACTTTAATAAAAAATAATAAAATTGTCTCTATAAATAATGAATAGTCAAAGCTAATAAAATAATATAAAATTTACTCTAATTGAAGAGTTAAAGTAGTAAGTTATGAGTAATTTCTTAAAGCAGACCCTATACCACAAGCTCCTTGATCTCTAATGCTATTATAGCTTTTATATTTAAAAAGAATTAAGTAAAAAATAACAAAAGAGAAAAAAAATTTGTGTTGAAAAAAAATAATACAAAATTTTACTATAAATCAAGAGTTAATGTAGTAAGATATGAGCAATTTCCTAAACCAGACCCTAAATCACAAGCACCTTCATCTCCAATCTTATTTCTCCTATTATATTTAAAGAGTTAAATAAAAAATAACATAGCAAAAAGAAAAAATTTGTGTTGGAAAATGGAAGAAAAAATAATAATAAACATTTTTACTATAAATTAAGAGTTAATGTAGTAAGTTATGAGCAATTTCCTAGAGCAGACCCTAAACCACAAGCACCTTCATCTCCAATTCTATTACCACTATTATATTTAATGTATTAAGTAAAAAAATAACTATCAAAGAGAATAAATTTGTGTAGAAAAGTGGAAGAAAATGAAAATAATAAAAAATTTTACTTTAAATCAAGAGTTAATGTAGTAAGTTATAAGCAATTTCCTAAAGAAAACCCTAAATCACAAGCACCTTAATCACTAATGCTATTGTTCCTATTATATTTAAAGAGTTAAGTAAAAAAATAATATAGCAAAGAGAATAAATTTGTCATGAAATGTGGAAGAAAATAAAATAATATTAAATTTTACTTTAATGAAAGAGTTAATGTTGTAAGTTATGAGCAATTTCCTTAAGCAGACACTAAACCACAAACACCTTCATCTCCAATTTTATTGCCGCTATTATATATAAAGAATTAAGAAAACATATATAGTAAAGAGAAAAAATTTGTGTTGAATAGTGGAAGAAAATAAAAATAATAAGCATTTTTACTATAAATCAAGAGTTAATGTAGTAAGTTATAAGCAATTTCCTAAAGCAGACCCTAAACTACAAGCACCTTCATCTCCAATGCTATTTATCCTATTATATTTAAAGAGTTAAATAAAAAATAACATAGCAGAAAAAATAAATTTGTGATCAATAGTGGAAGAAAATAAAAATAATATAAAATTTTACCCTAATTAAAGAGTTAATGTAGTAAGCTATAAGCAATTTCCTAAATTAGAACCTAAACCACAAGCACCTTGATCTCTAATGCTATTATTCCTATTATATTTAAAAAGTTAAGTAAATAAATACCTAGCATAAAGAAGAAATTTTACAGAAGTAGAAGAAAATAAAAATAATTAAAAATTTTACAATAAATCAAGAGTTAATGTAGTAATTTATGAGTAATTTCCTAATGCAGACCCTAAACTACAAGCACCTTCATCTCCAATTCTATTACTGCTATTATATTTAAAGAGTTAAGTAAAAAAAATATAATAAAGAGAATAAATTTGTGTTGAAAAGCAGAGGAATATAAAAATAATAAATATTTTTACTATAAATAAAGAGTTAATGTAGTAAGTTATGAACAACTTCCTAGAGCAGACCCTAAACCACATTGACCTTTATCTCCGATGTTATTTCTCCTATTATTTTTAAAGAGTTAAGTAAAAAAAAATATTACAAAGAGAAAAAATTTGCCTTAAATTGTGGAAGAAAATAAAAATAATAAAAAATTTTACTATAAATCAAGAGTTAATGTAGTAAGTTATGAGCATTTTCCTAGAGCAGACGCTAAACCACAAGCACCTTCATCTCTAATGCTATTATTCCTATGATATTTAAAGACTAAAGTAAATAAATAACCTAGTAGAAATAATAAATTTATATTGAAAAGTGGAAGAAATTATAAATAATAATCATTTTTACTATAAATCAAGAGTTAATGTATTAAGTTATAAGCAATTTCCTAAAGAAAACCCTAAATCACAAGCACCTTAATCTCTAATACTATTGTTCCTATTATATTTAAAGAGTTAAGTAAAAAAATAATATAGCAAAGAGAATAAATATGTCTTGAAATATGGAAGAAAATAAAATAATAAAAAATTTTACTATAATTTAAGAGTTATTGTAGTAAGTTATGAGCAATTTCCTAAAGCAGACACTAAACCACAAGAACCTTCATCTTCAATGCTATTGCTCCTATTATATTTAAAGAGTTAAGTAAAAAAATAACATAGTAGAAAGAATAAATTTATGTTGAAAAGTGGAACAAAATAAAAATAATAAAAAATTTTACTATAAATCAAGAGTTAATGAAGTAAGTTATGAGCAATTTCCTAGAGCAGACCCTAAACTACAATGACCTTTATCTCCAATTCTATTGCTCCTATTATATTTAAAGAGTTAAGTAAAAAAATAACATAGCAAAGGGAATAAATTTGTGCTCAATTGTGGAAGAAAAAAAATAATAAACATTTTTACTATAAATTAAGAATTAATGTAGTAAGTTATGAGCAATTTCCTAAAGCAGATGCTAAACCACAAGCACCTTCAGCTCCAATTCTATTGCTCCTATTATATTTAAAGGATTAAGTAAAAAAATAAAGTAGAGGAGAGATGAAATTTGTATAGAAAAGTGGAAGAAAATAAAAATAATATAAAATTTTACCTTAATTCAAGAATTAATGTAGTAAGTTGTGAGCAATTTCCTAAACCAGACCCTAAATCACAGGTACCTTGATCTCCAATTTTATTGCAGCTATTATATTTAAAGAGTTAAGAAAATAAATAACATAGGAGAAAGAATAAATTTGTGTAGAAAAGTGGAACAAAATAAAAATTAAATAAAATTTTACCTTAATTAAAGTGTTAATATAGTAAGTTATGAGCAATTTCCTAAAGCAGACCCTAAACTAGAAACACTTTCATCTCCAATTTTATTGCCACTATTATATAAAAGAGTTAAGTAAAAAATAACATAGCAGAAAGAATAAATTTGTGTATAGCGGAAGAAAATAAAAATAATAAACATTTTTACTATAAATCAAGAGTTAATGTAGTAAGTTATGAGCAATTTCCTAAAGCTGACCCTAAACCACAATGACCTTTATCTCCGATATTATTTCTCCTATTATATTTAAAGAGTTAAGTAAAAAAAATATTACAAAGAGAAAAAATTAGAGTTGATTAGTAGAAGAAAAAAAAATAATAAAAATTATACTATAAATTAAGAGTTAATGTAGTAAGTTATGAGCAATTTCCTATAGCAGACACTAAACTACAAGCACCTTTATCTTCAATACTATTACCACTATTATATTTAATGAGTTAAGTAAAAAAAAAAATATAACAAAGAGAGTAAATTTGTATTGAAAAGTGGAAGAAAATAAAAATAATAAACGTTTTTACCATAAATCAAGAGTTAATGTAGTAAGTTATGAGCAATTTCCTAAAGCAGATACTAAACCACAAGCACCTTCATCTCCAATGCTATTACTCCTATTATATTTAAAGAGGTAAGTAAAAAATAACATAGTAGAAAGAATTTTTTTGTGTAGAAAAATGGAACAAAATAAAAATAAATAAATTGTTACTATAATCCTAGAGTTAATGTAGTAAGTTATGCGAAATTTCCTAAAGCAGTCCCTAAACTATTAGCAACTTAATCTCCTATGTCATAATAGCTATATATTTAAAGAAATTTTCTAAGTCAATAAAAAAATAAAAGGAGATATTTACCTATAATTAAGAGTCAATTTATTTTCTAAAATATTTTGTTGAATAAACTTTTAATTTATAAATAATATAATTTTTTTAATATTATATGAATAATAAGTTATTTACATTTTTAAATTAGTCTTCTATCATTTTTTATTGTAAAATATTTTTCTACCCTTTTCTATTCCTAACAAATTTAAATTAAATATTCAATATTTGATAAAGATTAATAAAAGAAAATGTGCTGCCTTTTGTAAATTAGAGTTCAAAATTGAAATTTTCTAACCAATACGATATATTTAACTTATAATATAAAGCATGGTTGTTAAATTTTGAAATTTGAGATTGAAAGTGATATAAATAAAATTAATCAGAATGAGAACTGTAAAATTTTAATTAAAATTTGAGAATGAGAATATTAGAAGCTAGGTTTTTAAGTGAAAAAAATGTATAAATCATTATCTTGAATGGATTTGAATTCTTCACCTATTTATTTATTAAATATTATCAAATATTAAACTTTTTAATTTCAATTTGTTAGAAATACTTTTAGTAGAAAAATATAACGCTATTGTAAATGATAGAAGGTTAATTTCAAAATGTAAATATCTTTTTATTCAAACATCCTTATTAAATTAAATTATTCACTAATTAAAAGATTATTTAAGATAGTTTTTTAGTACATAATTTGGTACTTGATTTTAGGTAAATATATATTAACATTTTTTATTTCTGAAAAACCATATTAGAGAATTTTATTTTATATTTAACTTAAATCTTAAATATGAAAGGAGATGTAGAATTGGAGATGAAGATGCTTGTAGTTTAGGATCTAAATTAGGAAATTATTCATAACTTAAGACATTAACTCTACATTTATAGTAAAATTTTATTTTATTTTTATTTTCTTTCACTTTTCATTACCATTTTCCAAACAATTTTATTTTTATTTAATCCTTAAAATATAAAAGAGGAAATAGTATTGGAGATGGTGGTGCTTGTGGATTAGGATCTAAATTAGGAAATTGTTAGTAACTTACAACATTAACTCTTAATTTAAGGTAAAATTTTAGATTATTTTTATTTTCTTCTAGTTTTCATTTCAATTTGTTCTCTCAATTTTGTTTTTACTTAGCTCTTAAAATATAAAAGGAGTAATAGTATTGGAGAAGAAGGTGCTTGTGGTTTAGTGTCTATATTAGGAAATTGCTTATAACTTACTACATTAAGTCTTTTATTAAAGTAAAATTTATTTCATTTTTATTTTCTTCTTCTTTTCATCACAAATTTATTCTCTCTATTTTATTATTTTATTTAACTCTTAAAATATGAAAGCGATAATAAGATTGGAAAAGAAGGTTCTATTGGTTTAGTATCTAAATTAGGGAATTATTCATAACTTACAACATTAACTCTAGATTTGACGTAAAATTTTATATTATTTTTATTCTCTTCCACTTTTCATTACAATTTTTTCTCTAAATTTTATTATTAGAAATAGTATTGGAGATGAAGGTGCTCGTGTTTTAGGGTTTGAATTAAGTAATTTTAAGTAACTTACTTCATTAAGTCTTTTTTTGAGGTAAAATTGTATTTCATTTATATTTTCTTCTTTCTTTTCATTACAAATTTATTCTCTCTATTTTGTTAATTTTACTTAACTCTAAAAATGTAAAAGCTATAATAGTATTGGAGAAGAAGGTGCTTGTGGTTTAGGATCTAAATTAGGAAATTGTTAGTAGCTTACAACATTAACTCTTGATTTATTGTAAAATTTTTATTTACTTTTAATTTCTTCCACTTTTCATTACAATTTTCCTCTCAATTTTGTTTTTGTTTAATTCTTAAAAAATAAAAGAGGAAATTGTATTGGAGGTAAAGGTGCTTGTAGTTTTGGGTCTAAATTAGGAAATTGTAGGCAACTTACTACATTATGTCTTTATTTAAAGTAAAATTTAAAATAATTTTTATTTGTTCCTATTTTCAATACATATTTTTAGAGTAGATTTAATTAATTTTTTAAAGAAAAATAATTTTTACATTTATTAATAAAGTATTTAAAATGAATCAAGTTTAGAATCAAAGTTAATGAAAATTAAGAGATTAGTGAAGAAATATTTATCTAAGTATAAATTAACATAAAGTTGATATTAATTTAATATTATTTTTAAAAATATATTTTAAAGATACTGAATTCACTAATGAAAGAAGATAAAAAAACTTAAAGAGTGTACTATTTATTATTAGATTTGTTTTAATTTAATTTTATTTTCCTTTATGAAGATTTTAGTTCGTATTTCCTTATCATATTTATTGATAATTATTTTTAAAATATAGTCAAAATATTTCTCTAACATTTAGTAGGTGAGTCATTAATTGCAAGTGATTACATAATGAAAAACAATTCATCATAAGTTAGTTTGCTCTTTTAAAATATATCCAATATAATTTTAGTTTTCTTTTTAAAATACATAAATCAATTAATAAAAAAATTTAAATATTTTAAATACATTTTCCTTTATTATTCTTCCTTATTAATTTGTCTCTATTAATTTTTCTCACAAATATAAAAATGTGTCTTATAAAAATAATAAAATCTCTTATTGTTATAACTAATGAATATTTTATCTTATTTATTAATATATAATATCTAAATAAAAAGAGAAACAAAATAATATTAACATATACTTAAAATAATATTGTTAGAATGTATTCTATTTTTAATATTTAAACATTTTAAAAACAAATCAAAGAAATTAAAATTCATAAACAGTAAGCATTAATTACAAATTAAAAATTGAACATCATCCTCCAACCCAAGAATAATTCTCAAACATTTGATTAATAATTAAATTTTAGATATTAAAATAAAAATATCCTCCCAGAAAAAATAAGACTCCATTAGGTAAATTTAAATTTCAGACACTTATACAAAATATTAAAGTTAATAAGTTTTAAATGCATTAACCAGTTACAATTATCCTATTATTGCTATCGTGGGTGCTCTTGAATAAGATAACATCTATTATAAGATAATTCTAGTATAAAATAATTGTTTTAATAAAAAATTAATTTCCCCTCTCTTATTATAGAATCAAATTTATTAATTTTAAAATAAGTAAAAATAGCTATTTTTAAGAGTAAAAATTGTTAAAGATACAATTATTAGGGTTATTAATTTTTTAATTTACTATAAAAAAGATAATATTTGATAAAATATGGATATATGGAGATCGAATTTTAAATAGACAAATATAGTAATTCGTCATCATCAACTAATCAAGAAGATGATTATATCTGAGTGCAAGCTCACCTCAATATGATAACTATAAATAATGATATGATATTAGTTGATTATTTATAAGAATAAATATATTATCTATCTTATTTCTTTGAATATAATACATAAAATAGATTGATATCAAACAATTTTTAATTTTAAAAAATTTTATTTGATTCTTGAATATGATGTCATCTAATATAAGATAATTCTAGAATAAGATAAGACTTTCTGTAAAAAAATTATTTTTTTCCTTTATCTTAATCAAGAGACACCATCATATATACAATATTTTAAGTTAAAGTAAAGTAAGTCTAGGTGAATTAAATTAATTTGAATTAATAAAATAATAATTCTTCCTGAGCATGAATCAACACTTAATTTTATTCGACTTAAATTTCTTATTTATTTTTTGTTTAAATCATTTTTAATTTCATCAAAACTTTCATTTACAAAAATATATTTTTTTGTTTTTGTGGTTAAAATAAATTTAATTTAAAGATTTATCAAAAAGAAATTAATCTATTAAATAAACATTATCAGTTCTTTTAAAGTCATAGATTTTTAATCTAGATAAAATTAGAATTACTTGAATAGAGTATATTTGTTGAGATATATAAGATATGGGAAGCGTGAACCCAGATGGTATAAAACAAACGTTGATTATATTTCTCTAGAGTTAATTTGGATTTTAGATCGGGATGTGATAGAGTATTTTTCGTTTGTGCTAGGTCCCTCATATTCCTATATAAGTCATGCTAACCCATAGTTTTTATTTTCTAAATCAATATTTCACTGCATTCCTTAGGATTATCTTTCCAAAAAAATTAAAATTGTTGATTTATCATAGTATTTCATATACAACAATAGTAATTACTACCCAGGTCAGTCAGAATGTGTTAATGTTCTATACAATTTATTATCTTCTAAATTAGCTGGTTTTTATATAAAATAAGATATTAATATGGTATGTATCCTTAATCAGTGTTAATAATTAATTACTAAATTTGAAAATAATGTAAATTAGGCGAAACTTAATTTTTCTATTCCATATTTTTAAATATAATTGATTATTTCCAAAATATAAAAATTTAAATAGTGTAACCATACTCTTGATGAATTTATACCTTTATGAATGAGTGAGTTAGATGGAATTATAGACAAAAAAATCAACTAATTATAAATTACATAGTTATCAACAAAAACCACTTGATCAGTAAATTCTTTAAATAATAAAATCCAAATCAAAAAAGTAGAGTTAATTTTCTAGAAAAAATAAAGAAAGAGTAAAAAGATTTAAATAATTAAATTAACTCATGGATGAGATTTCCTCTTAATCGCCAATCATTTGCAAGATAAGTGATGGAAATAATTAATATAGTTTTGATAAATCAAATAAATGTTTAAACTTGAATATATCTAATAGCTTGATTGAGCACCAGGGTACTGATTCAGACTATGAAACAAATATTTCTGATAACTCTATTCATAAAGAATAAACTCTTGAGTTAAGTCAAATTGAGACAGTCACATTCTCATCAGGTAAATAGTAGTCTAGTAGCAGTATTAGAATCTTTCCATTGAGAGAATAGAACTCAAAATAAATACATGAAAATTTCATAAACTAAATATAAAGTAGTTAAAAGAGAGAGAGCATAGATAAAAGAGTAAGGAAAGGTTCATTTTCATTACCTTCAGTATTTTATGGATAGGATGAAAAAATAATAATCTTTAGAAAAAAAGTGTTGCTGAATACTAATAATGAAAAAGATGATAATAAGTTATTAGATGTTACTAAAATTTACAATTAAGAGATGAAAATATTAAAAAGCCTTTAAGGATCATCAATAACATTACCAATAATGGAATACAAATAAGAAAACTCCCAAGTTGAGCATTACTTTGAATAACTGAGTGGAGATAAGGATTTATTAACAGTAAAATAAACAGTATAATAAATGAATTTGAATGATACTGATAAGATAGAATATGAAAAGCTTATAGTTCAAATTTTCTTAGAATTGTGCCACAAACTTTCTTTACTACATAATAAGTATTCTATAGCTCATTCTGATATAAAACCTTCAAACATAGTAATAGGTTATGATTAAGAAGTATACTTTATCGATTTTGGTGGAAGTATTTTTATTGAAACTTAATTATAAAACTATTTGGGGATGCACACTAAAGAATATAATTTCTCTTACTTCTTAGAAAAATAATTTGATAATCCTGAAAAAGCAAAAGTTTGTGATTTTTGCTAGTTATTATTAACTATACTAAGCTTGTTTTGCTTTGATAATAGTGAAATGTATGCCTATTTCCAAAAATAATAATTCAAAAAATGTTTTGAATGTCTTTTTAAGGAGTATCCTAAATCAAAGTTTATTCCAGAACTTGATAAAATGATAAGATTCTATTCAAATAGAAATATAGATTTTCAACAACATCCGACTATCTACTTTGAACCTAGTATGCATTTTGAACTAGATTTTTCTAGTGCTGGCTCAACTATATAGGGAAAGCTGAGAGATTTTGAATTGAAACAAGGAGTAATATATATAAAGCGAATTAATGAAAATAACCTTGGATTTCTCAACTTCTTATGTTCTCTTAATTACATAATAGAGTTCTCTAGTGATTGCAAAATAAGCAATATAGATCTAATCTCTAATTACAAGCTTTTAAATTAAAAACTTGAAAACAATTAACTTTTTTTATAAAATTTTCATAGCGAATCAGGTAATGCGCATAATTGCTAGAAAACCGTTTATCAACCTGAATAGACACTATTTAGAAGTAGAAAAACTCCTAAAAGTTAAATAAATGAATAATAAAGCAAAGAAATGAAAATCTAATTTTAAAATCTAGAAAAGCAAGCAAATGAGAAGTTATTAGAGCTATTTGATTATCCTTAATAATATAGATCATTTATTTATAGTATTACTATCTCAAGAAATGGTTATCATGAAGAGTATAGTTATTTATCAAGCAAAGATAAAATCTTTGATACAGAATATGACACCTTGGAAAAAGAATAAATCTAACTGTTAGATACAAATAGTAATGATGAAATTCTAAAATTATTAGGAAATTCATAGATATGGTTTAGCGAAGCAATACTAAATAAGATAATAGAAATAATGAAATAGTTACAAAATATTGATGATATAAATTATTATAATACTTGTTAATATGAATTTTTTGATTTTGAAAGTTATTGCAAATAAAGAAAAAATCTATTCCCAAAGTAAAAAATTACATTTGATCTCAATTAAATAAAGCCATGCTACAACAAAGAAGGTAATTTAAATGCAAAGAATAATTTGCTAATTAAAGATTTCAATAATATCCAAGAAAGAAATTCAAGAAGATAGATATTGATCTATCTTTCCTTAAATGAGCAAATAAATAGTAAATTAAATTTTTTCTAATATTTTACTTTGCTAAAAGAATTTCTAAAGTAATAAGAGAAAACTGAGGATGAATGCAACTATTTTAATGTATTGGTGGAGTTTTTAGAAATGTGCTAAATAGAGAAGAATAAAAATTAGTTGATTTCCATTTTCCTATTTGAGTTTTCAGACTGCTTAGAAAATATTAATGAAAGAACAAAGGCATTATTATTAGCAGTAGAGTTTATTAATGAAGAAGATAGAAAATGTAAATGGATAACTGAAATTTTTTTTAAACTTGATTGCTTATACAGCTATAGAGATATGTATCATATTTCTTTGAAATACTCATTTGAAGTTTTAAGGAGTCTTCAAGAGTAAGGTGAGTAAGATAGTTTAAGCATTTTAAAAGCATATATTAATCTTGGAATTAACTAATCTGGTAGAGGTAATAATCATCAAGCTCTATAAACATATATAGAGGGTATTAATATGGAAATAATAAACAGTGCAGATAAAGAAGTTATATACTCTAAATGTAAAATAATGAATAACATGGCTTAATTGTATAATAATTTAGAAAATTATTCTGAAGCACTTAAATGGGGAAAATAATCTTTAGATACTATCAGATTGAAACTAAATAATGAATAATTCGTTTGCAATGCAATGAGGGTTGTTGGTGACATATAAATAAATATCAGATAGGAAAAAGAAGGAATTGAGAATCTTGAGTAAGCTTATCAGGTTTTCAAATAGAACTAGAACTTATTTCGCATGATGGAATGTTGTTGTAGCTTGACAAAAGGTTACATCTAAATAGGAGATTATGAAAAAGCTAAAATTATACGTGAAAAAGCTATCGGGTATTTAGAAGATGAAGAATTAAAAAAAATAAATTCACTTTAACTACTACAATCAAATGAAAAATGTATGATAATGAAGAATTTAAATTTATTTTAATATTAAATCAATGAATTAAATTTCTATCAGGGAGAAATTTATTAATACTAAGGAAATAAATAAAGAGCAAGTGAGTGGTATGAAAAATCGTTTTAGAATAATAATTACTTTAGAAATTAGAATAATATTTATAACTATTCTATTTTAAATAAAATTTCTCTTAAATATTTTGATATGGAAGATTATGCTCATTGCCTCAAAATCAACAGAAAAGCATTAGAAATATTACTAATAAAATTAGAGGAGCCTCTATATTATTTAATTTAGATAAGTAAAACAATGAAACTGATGAGTGAATGCTATCAAAAGATTGGTTAAACTAAATATGCAGAAGATTACTTAAAAGCACATGACTAAGTAGAGAAACAATTTGAGAGGTAATTAAAAAACCATAATAATGATCCTAAATATCAAAATATTAAATTACCTCACTAATTAAACCTATAGGAAAAGTAATTATGAGAAAACTTGTATTATTTTTGATAAGGTAATTATTAAAACAGCAAAAATTACAAGCTAATAATATTTTACCCTCACCAAAGTAATTCAACAAAAAACTTATGTGATTCATATTTTATAAGCTTATACTCTATATTTTAATTCTTAGTATAATTATTTTAATAGATGTGTTTGACGTTGGCTGAAAATTTTTAAATAATTAGAGTTTAACTTCATTTTAATTCACTGTTTAACATTTTTCAAAATGCAACAAATAGTGAAGTTAGATAAAAATAAATTTTTATGTTTTTTTATTCTTTTCTTGAGTAATATATTGATGAAATAAAGTAAGTCAGTTAATGAATCAATTAATAAACAAACCAAAAAATAATAATAACTAAGCTACACAGACTGAATAAATTAATATAAGTATTAAAGTATTTTCTATTATAAAAAAATGATCATTCCTATTTTTGTTATTTTTTTATTTTTGTTTGTATAAATTTAATACTTATTTTTAAACATAAAGTTATCATATTAGAAGAACATAAATTTTAATAAAAGATTTTATATTACTGAAGCTTGGAATATAATTAAATTTTTCTATTTTGAATTTTTTAACTTCTCATTTATTAATTATTACCATATATAAAATTTTATTAATTAAATTTATTAATAAAGTCTATTAGAAATATATTTTGCTTAAAGTAGATGATAGAAGATTAAATAAAGAATGTAAATCTCCTATTATCTAAGTTTTATTAAAAATTATATTATTAATAAATTAAAAGTTTATTCTACCAAAATCTTAAGTTTAAACACTTGATTTTAAGTAATTATTTATTATCATTTTTTTTTACTAAAACTAAGGTAATTTTATTTTTATATTATTCTTAACTATTTAATTATAAAGGGGAAATAAAATTGGAGATAAAGGAGCTTTTAGTTTAGGATCTACATTAGGAAATTGCTAGTAACTTACTACATTAACTCTTCGTTTATAGTAAATTTTAATTTATTTTTATTTTCTTCCTCTATTCATTACAAATTTATTCTCTCAATTTTATTATTTTTACTCAAATTTTAAAATCAAATAGGGGAAATAATATCAAAAAAGAAGGTGCTTGTAGTTTAGGATCTAAATTAGGAAATTACTCATAGCTAACTACATTAACTATTGATTTATCGTATAATTTATTTTATATTTATTTTCTTGCTCTTTTTTATACAAATAATTCACTCTTTTTTATTCTTTTTACTTAAATTTTTAAATATAAAAGAAAAAATAGAATTGGAAATGAAGGTGCTTGTCGTTTAGGATCTACATTTGGAAATTGCTCTTAACTTACAACATTAACTCTTAATTTATAGTAAAATTTAAATTATTGTTATTAAAAATTTATTTATTCTCTCTAATTTGTTATTTTTATTTAAATCTTTAAATATAAAGGTAAAATAGCATTGGAAAAGAAGGTGCTTGTGGTTTAGGATTTACTTTAGGTAATTGTAAGTAACTTACTACAATAACTCTTTTTTTAAGGTAACTTTTTATATTATTTCTAATTTTCCCTTTTCAATGCAAATTTATTTTCTCAATTTTGTTATTTTACTAAATTCTTTAACTACAAAAGAGCAAATACAATTGGAGATGAAGGTACTAGTGGTTTAGTCTCTACATTACAAAATTGCTATTAACTTACTAAATTAAGTATTGATTTATCGTAAAAATTTTTATTTATTATTCATCCTTACAAATTTATTTTTTAATTTTTCTTAAAATATAAAAGAACTAATAAAATTGGAGATAAAGGTGCCTGTAGTTTAGGATCTACATTAGTAAATTGCTCATAACTTACTACATTAACTCTTGATTTATAGTAGAATTTTATATTATTTTTATTCTCTTTTAATTACAAATTGATTCTCTCTATTTTTACTATTTTTACTTAAATCTTAATATCTAATAGGAGAAATAACATAGGAGACAAGGGTGCTTGTGGTTTAGGATATGTTTTAGGAGATTGGTAGTAACTTGCTATATTAAGTCTTCATTTAAGGTAAAATTATTTATCTTTTCATACTCTTTTTATTCAAATTTATACTCTATATTTTGTTCTTTTATTTTTAAATATAAAAGGGAAAATAAAATTGGAAATAAAGGCGCATGTGGTTTAGGATCTAAATTAGGAAATTGTTCAAAACTTACTACATTGACTCTTCATTTAAGGTAGACAATTTTCATTTAATTTATTTTTTACTTACATTTTAATCATAAAAGAGAAAATAATATTGGAGACAACGGTGCTTGTGGTTTAGGATCTACTTTAGGAAATTGCTTGTAACTTAATACATTAAATCTTCATTTAAGGTAAAATTTTATTTAAATTTAATTTTCTACTTCTTTTTATTACAAATTTATTCTCTCTCTCTATATTGTTCTTTTTATTTTAATCTTTCAATATAAAGGGAAAATAGAATTGGAGATGAAGGTGCTTGTGGTTTAGGATCTAAATTAGGAAATTGCTCATAACTTACAGCATTAAATCTTGATTTATCGTAATATTTTTAAAATTTTTTTATTCCTCATTTCATTACAAATTAATCCTCTCTATTTTTTATTTTTCATTAACTCTGTAAATATAAAGAAAAAATAGCATTGGAGACGAAGGAGCATGTGGTTTAGGATCTACAAAAGAAAGTTACTTGTAACTTACTACATTAACTCTTGATTTATTGTAAAGACAAATTAATTATTTTATTTTGTAATTTTTCTTAATTCGTAAATTATAAAAGAGGAAATAAAATTGGAGATAAAGGTGCTTGTGGTTTAGGGTCTTTAATAGGAAATTGCTCCTAACTTACTACATTAGATATTAATTTAAGGTAAAATTATACATTAATTTTATTTTCTATCTTTTTATTAGAAATTTATTCTCTATTTTTTTCTTTTTGCTTAATTCTTTAAAACTTAAAGTCTAAATGGTATAGGAGAAAAGGGCGTTCGTGGTTTAGGATCTACAATAGGAAATTGCTCATAACTTTCTACTTTTACTCTTGATTTATAGTAATATTTAAAATTATTTTTGTTTCATTCCCTTTTCATTACAAATTTATTCTCTCTATTTTAATATTATTTACTTAGTTCTTTAATTTAATAGTTTAAATGATATTGGAAATGAAGGTGCTTGTGGAATAGGATCTATTATAGGAAATTGCATGTAACTTACAACATTAACTCTTCGTTTATGGTAAAAAAAATTTATTTTTATTTTCTTCTACTTTTCATTTATAATTTATTCTGACTGTTTAGATATTTTACCTATTTTTTTAAATATAAAAATAACATAGGTGATGAAGGTGCTTGCGGTTTAGGAGATAAATTAGGAAATTGCTATAAAATTACCAAATTAAATCTTGATTTATCGTAATATTTAATTTATTTTTATAATTAATTTATTCTCATGATTTGTTATTTTTACTGCATATTTTAAAAGGTAAAATCACATTAGTGATCAAGGTGCCTGTAATTTAGGATAAACATTAGGAATTTACTAGTAGCTTACAATTTTAGCTCTTAATTTATCGTAAAATTTAATATTATTTTTGCTTCTTCCTCTTATTAATCAAAAACATTCTTTCTATTTTATTATAAATACTTAACTATTTAAAACGAAAAGCTTAAATAGTATTGGAGATAATGGTGTTTGTGGTTTAGAATCTATTTTAGGAAATTGTTTGTAACTTACTACTTTAACTCTTAAATTATCGTAAAATTTTATTTTATATCCATATTTTCATTACAATTTATTCTCTCTAAATTTTTATTTTACTTATGTCTTAAATTATAATAGGGGAAATAGTATTAGAGACTAAGGTGCTATTAGTTTAGGATCTTCATTAGGAAATTGCTAGTAGCTTAGAACATTAAATCTTAATTTAGGGTAAGTTTTTTAATTATTTTTATTATATTTCCTTATTGTAACACATTTTTTCTCTCTATTATATTATTTTTATTATCTAAAAGCAGTAATATTATTGGAGAAAAGGGTTTTTTTGGTTTAGGATCTGGAATAGGAAATAACTCCTCACTTACTACATTAAATCTTATTTTATCGTAAATTAAAAATAAATTTCTAATAGAGTTTATTGCATTTTTAAAGAAAATAATTGATTAAAAATATATAAAATAAAAGAACTGATAATGAATAGAGTATAAAATCAAAGCTAATGAGAATAAAGAGATTAGTGACAATTTGCTTAATTAAGTATAAATTAACTTATTTTGTTAATATATTTAATATTATTTTTAAAAATATTTTAAAGATTCTGAATTGACAAATGAGAGAAGAATAGTTAATTATTTATGGATCAAATCAAATTTTAATTAATAAGTTAAATAATATTTTGTTTAATTTATTTCTATTATTTTTTTTATTAGATTATTTCAGTTTTATCCTCCCTCTTTATTCGTAATTATCTATAAAATACATTTATTATTTAATCAAAATGGATTTAATATTTAAATAATTTATATCATCTCTTCCTTACTAAATTAATTTATCCCTCTTCATTTTTCTCACAACTGAAAGGTTATTTTCTTTCTTTAAAGAAGAAAACCTTCTTACTATGAAAATAAAATATTATTTGGATTAAAACATAATTTCAAAAAGAACTAAAATTTAATAGAAAAATAAACTAGGGATTTTTTAGATATGATAATAAAACATAGCCCCCCCCCCCCCCCCTTCCATTAACTCATACCAATATACATATTCTATAATATTTTCAAGGGATAATAAACTTTAAAAAAATTCTCACTTAGATATATCAATAAATTTATTTTAATCTTAACTAAATTAATCTAATAATAATTTTGGTTTTACTTTAATTAGATTTAAGTAAATTAAGAAATAAATGGTTATTCTTTTTCTCTAAATTCACTTACTAATAAATACTTTAATCCTTTAGTAATTAAAAATAATACAATGTAAAAATAAATAAATAAAGATAGATTTACGATATCTCAAGGTTAAATTTAATTTCTTTATTGTAATATTGAAGAATGTTGCGAGGTAAATTAACCTATTAATCTTCCATAGTACAGATTTTTCATTTCAAAAATGATAAGATTAATGAGTTAGTAGGAAGAGAATACTTTCAAAAAATTAAGTTTTTCTACTTAAAAAATGTAAAATATACATTTTTATCCTTTTAATTTCTTAAATAAATTATGAAAATTTATATTTTTAATACTAGATTATTTATTCCTTTAAATGAATTATTTTTCAAAATTATCTTTACAATTAAATTATTATTTTCTTTACAATTGAGTAAAAAGATAATAAATAGATAGATATAACATGATAATTTTAGTATCCTAATAAATTTACAATATTTAAAAGTAAATATAAAACATGAAATAGAATTTACAATAGTTTATTTTTAAGTTCTAGCCTTGAATTTGCTTTATATGCATTAATCTAATTATTGTATGCTTCTATCAAGAATGTTTCTATAAAATAATAATAATTAACTTCTTACGTTTATATTATGGAACTGTTAAATTTTGATGAAGTTAATCGATATTCTCTGCATTTTATTAAATAAAATAAGAAAGAGTTAAGCAGATCAGAAAATAAAGAAAATGAGAAGATTAAATAAGAAGATAGCAGATGATTAATTAGAAGTGTTGTAAATAATAAGATTTATAATTATTGATGCAATTAATAAATTGAATATAAAAAGGATAGATACACAATACATTTCAAAATAAGTTCGTTTATACACAAAATAAAAAAAAGTACACTAAAGAGATTCAAATGAGTGAAGGTGAAGATTATCAAGACTATGATGACTATGGAGGTGATGAAGACTATTATGATGAAGGTGGTGATATGGAAGATGATCATCAAATGCACGAAGAACCACCAGCACAATTACTTAAAAGTAAATTCATTGAAAAACATAGAAAAGAGTTAACAATTTTAATTAGATGGCATTAGATAATAATTAAATGTGTCTAAAGAGATAAAAATAATAAATTTATCATGAATAGATTATAAATTGAGTTAATAATAGATATATTTATTTTTAAAAGAATAAAGTAGTGTTGCAACTCATAAGAATATTGAATACTTAGAGAGGAATATAGTTATTAGTAGAATTGAGTAGTGCATTGATGAAGTCCAAAACGAATAGGGTATTTCAGGTGGAAGAGCATTATTTTTGTTAAGAACTTGCGGATACAGCTTGCAAGAATCTTAAAATATTCCTCATAAGATCATGGATGATATCTACTTTAGTGAAACAAAAGAATCTACTGAAAGTAAAAATAATAAAGTAAGACCAAATATCTTCTTTTCTAACTTTCATTTATTTTCCTAGCTCTCAGTATCTGATTATTTTGATAGAGGCTATTTAATTTTTTATTTATTTACTTTCCCGATCAAAAAGTGATGAGAAATAAATAGCCTAATCTTATTAAAAAAGAAAATATCATTAGAGTTATTAAGAAGTGTATTTTACTAGATTTATTATTTTGAAATGAATTCAAACAGTAAAAAATGAAAGAATTTAAGCATTTATTTTTACTAATGCTTTGAAACTATTAATATATTCTTCCTTGATAAAATTATTTAATGATTTAATTTATTTCTATTTAGTAATGCTTACTTTGCAAAAAAGATTTAGATGAGAATTCCTTTCATTTAGAATGTAACCATCGTTTCTGTAAGCCATGCACAGAAAATTATATCACTGAAGAATTGAAATCTTAATAAGGTACTAAAATTTGTAGTAAATGTCCATTTCCTTCATGCAAGGAAAGATTTGGATATAAGGATTTCTAAAAACTACTGAATGAATAACATTTTAAAGAGTATCAAGTTTTTCTAGAGAATGATGCCTTTTCATTGGCTAACTATGTAAATATTTAATGATAAAATTTTTATTAAATGAAAATTAATTTCTTAATATAATAGATTATTAAATGTCCCTCCAAAGATTGCACTATAGTCATACTTTAGTTAGATTAACTTTCTCTTAAATAAGTGGCCAAGAGTATTCGTTGCTAATGTAGAACTTTATTCTGTAGTGCAGTAAATTATACATCAATTTAATAGAATCCAAATAATTAATTTTCTTTTATTTACAGTGTGGAAGCAATGCTCATGAGCCATTGAAATGCAGTATTGTACAGACTTTTAACCAATTAGAAAAGATTCATAGTTAAATGAAAACTTTAAAAGAAAAAGAAGAATTCTATTTTGATAATTCACAACCAGAGAAATATGTAAGAAGAAATAAATTTTGTCCAAATGGGTGTCTTAAGTTTATAACACCAAAAGCTGATAATCCTAAATTATTGTAGTGTCCTTTCTGCGAGGGTGTTTTCTGCATCGATTGTAATGAATTATATCCTTGTTCTTGTAAAAAAGAAGAATCAAAGGAAGAAATGGAGGAAGAAGAAGTAAAGAAAAGAGAGAAGGCAGTATAAGCTAAGAATAAAATTCCTCTCCCTAAAGCTATAAATTATCTATTTCCATTGACAGAAACATTTATAGCATGCAAGAACGAATTGATTTTTGTAAAAGTGGCCAAAAGAAAAATTTCTAATATGCTGTAGAGTATAATAAATAGTTCTCCTGATAAAGCTATTTTATAATCAGAAGTAAATGTCATTCACTCTTCATTAGATGCTTTAGAAGGTATTTTTTAATTTTTTTATTTTGATTAGTTTTAATTAATTTTTTTTATTGGAAATAGATCTTATTCTTTTCATTGGACATGCTAATATTTTACTTTAAATTGGAGTTTCATAGAAATCTGATCTTTTAAAATTTTAGCTTGAAGACTTAAACAAAATCTTAAAGCAGTTAAAGCCTCTTCTCACATAAGATTATGAAGCGAGATATAAAACTTTAAAGGCATAAGACATTTAGTAAGGATAATTCTAAAATTATATGGAATAAGTAAATCGTTTAAGTTCTTAGGCAACTAAAGCACAAACTAGTTGTGCATCTGATTTCATAGGAGGTATTTATACATCTATCTATCTATCTATCTATTTATCTTTATCAACTCATTTATTTAAATCTAATTATAAGGATGATAAATATAATATAATAAATGAACTAATTAATTAATTTTTATTCTAAGCTATGAGTAGATAACTAACTGTCTAACTAGCTAACTAACTAACTAACATTTGATAAGCTAAAAAAAAAAATATATCATAAAAAGTTAGAAAAAAATCATTTATTAGGATTAAATTTAGATTTTAGAATTTTTAATCATTTTTCAAATAAGCAATTAAAATTTTATAAATAAATAAATTATTATTAATAATAAATAATTAAGTTTCTTCAACAGAAGATTTGTTTGAACAGAGCTTTAAATCCTACTAAGAGGATTCTACTGAAGCTTTAGCTAAAGTAAAGTAAGAGTAAGAAAGAAGAGACAAATAATAAAAAAATATCTTCAGTATGGGTGGTGATTTTAGAGGACCAGGAGGTGGAAGAATGCATGGATATGGTGGTGGAGATTACGATCATCATAAATATGGCCACCATAATAGAGGAGGATAGAGAGGACACGATTAATATAGAGGAGGATAAGTAGACTCAGATGATGACGATGATGATTAAGAAGAATTCAATTAAAGATATTAAAGACACCATTAAGGATAATAGAATCTTATGATGACTCCTTAACAAAGTCTGATGCTGTTTTTAAATAAAATCAAGATTTAATATCCTGATTTCTTTTTTGAAGTTAGTAAGGCTAAAACAATTGAGGAAGCAAATGTAATCTTCACTCAATTAAAGAAGAAGAATGAACCTGTTTATTCATCGGATTCTATTTTATTAATTCTCCCATAAGGTATCAGAGTTAATGACCGTACTTATTTGGTTAACTTAGAATCAGAAAACATTAAGGATAACAAAATCCTTTCTGAAATTATCAATCAACATAAATAAATCTTTAAGGCTCATGATGAAAAATAAAAAAAGATCAATTAAGTTTGCCTTTGGAATTCTACCTTCCTTAACTATTTTGAATTCTTAATTTAAAGAGAATGTGAAAAGCTTGGTAAATAATAGGATATAATCAAAAACTCATGCTTAATCTGCAGCAAAACATTGTATCCTTTAAATGAACCTGATTTCGCTACAAAGTTATTAACCCAGGCTTAAAGTATTTCTGATAATGATGTTATTCTTTTGAAGGGCTGTCCTTCACATCCTGTCCACTTAAACTGTTTTAAGGAAAAAGTTACTCAGGAGTCAGTCTATGTGTGTCCTTGTGGAGTTGATTTCTGTAATTTCTTTAAACTTTACTTTATAATTTAATTTTCTATCCACTATTTAACTTCTAAGAAAATATCAAATGAGGTTTATTGATATTTTGATAATATGAATGAAATAAAATATTTGACAGTAATAATAAATAAATAAATAAGTGATAATTTTTATTTATATTAAACAGATAAACCATTTGCTGACAGCCTTAAGGGTGTTAAAATGTAGGCCACTGATTATGAATATGTAGAAATTACATATAATATACCCCATTAATAATTAAAAGATATGGAAATTAAAAGTTAGAAAGTAGTTGCTTATTTAGTCCCATTTGATGAAGAAAGTTAAAGCATTTTTCAAGCCTACTTTGAAGCATATGTTAGAGGATTAACATTTGAAGTAAAAGAAGAAAATGGAAAGTTTTCTCTCTAATTTAGAATTCTCCATAATTAATAAAAACCTCCAAGTAAGTTATTAATTAAAATTCTACTTTAAATTTAATATTTAAGCCTTAATAATTTATTTTTTTAAAATAGGATTTTCTGTGTTAATTAAACAAGATGCTGAATTTAGTTTTGAACTCAAGAAATAGTTACAATCATATTAAATCAAATTAGATTGATGAAATACTATTCTATCTATATGAATTTGATACTAAAAATAATAATCATTCTGATTATTTCTTTTTTTATAAGCTTAGTACGTTTAATTCAATCTACTAATAAGTAATACTTTAGATTTATTTCTATCATTCTTGTTTAATTAATAAACTATTCAAATATTCAATTTTAATTTCATCTTAAACTCTCCTCCTCCTCCTTATTAGTTATTTATTTATCAATACATTTCTTTCTTTCTTTATCTATTTATAATTATTATTTAATTTTTTATTTGATAACCTTGTGGAGAGATATTTATCGAAATTCTTAATAGTAAGAATTAAATTTTTCTAAATAATTTAAAAGTTAATATAATAACAAAAATATTTAATTTATTTGCTTATGTGGTTTTAAGAAAAGTAATTATTTTTAAATATTTTGGAATAATAAATATAATTTATCTTTCTGTTTTATACTTTAGATTATTAGATTGTCTACCAATCTAAACGATTTTATTCAAGATTGGATTGGATATTAATTATCTTTTTTAAATCAAAATAAAAAATTTACCTTTCAATAGTTGATAGGTATATCATTTATTTTTAAGTAACATAAACAAACGAAATTTTAAATCAAAAAAAGATGATTAAAAAGGAAAAATAGGGATGAGTTTTAGGAAAATAATGAAGATTATTGATTATGATGTACTTTAGTTATAGAAATACACATAAATCATAATAAAGATTAAATGTTTAGGGTTACTTAATTGTTTGATTTTTTGTTTATAATTGATTGTTTTTTTGTTGGTTAAATGTTTAAAGTATTTATTAAATCTAGTGAATTTAGTAATTATATATAAACTATAGTTTAGGTAGATAGAGTGATAGAGTGGATCATTTAGATTTTGTGGAAGATTCTTCAACTACTTATTCAACTATCAAAGACATATTTCATTATTAAGATAATATTGATATCTATCTTTCAAGTAGATTGAAGCCTTAATTTAGAAGTGAGAATTTTACTTCAAGAGTGCTTACTCAAGAAGTTTTTGTTGACATTCTTGCAGATCTCAGCATACTCGCCAACATCTTCATTAAGGAATTCATGTTGAGCTTTGTTCTTTCCCATTTGGAAATTGTTCTATCTATCATTTCTTTCTTGCTTTTCTTCAGGAAGCTTTTTGTGTTTTTTGTCGTCTCTCTTATTTTAGTACAAACTCATTTTTAAAAGGTATTTATAGGCTTTTTTAAGAAGGTTAGGAGTGGGGTGTTTTTTTATTCTGATTAAAGGTCAGACTTTGCTTTTTCAATAATTGTTTTTTGTTTATTTTTGATTTATAATTATTATCATATAATTTATGACTGACTTTATGTTACTTTTTAATATGCATCTGTCTATACTAACAATACCTTTACTATTCCATAATTTGATTAAATTCTGAATGTCTCCAAAAAATTATCATAAATTTTCATTTCCCATGTTAGATTATTAATTAATTAACTATCCACTCAATGATCTACCCACTCTCTAATCAAAAAATTATAATCATTATATTAAATCTTCATCAGAAATTAAAATTTTCTCATTTTTTGAAATCTCCCAATCAATCAATCAGTCATTCAACCAATTTGACTATTTCATTGTTTGTTTATAATGGATTTCTATGAAAGAACTTCGAATCTTCTATTAAATTCTTTAAAATTATTTTGGATAGCCACAGTGATGTATTCTCCTACTTTCTATCTCAATAATTTATCTAGTAAATAAATAGACACAAAGAATTTATTCTATATAAATAACCTTTTTACCCTCTATCTAGAATTTTTATAATAATTGGTTAGTAATGTGGGAAAAAAGTTAGAAAGAGTAGATTGTAAGAATTCTAGCAAATTAAAAATAATTAAATCAGTGATTAATGATTGTTTTATTGACTGATCGATCATATTCTACCAATCTAAAAGATGCCTGAAAAATAGAATATCCAAATAAATATAAAAACTATAAGTATTATATAAGAATTTATCTTAGGTTTTTCAGACAAAAGTAGATATTTCTTCATTTTTATCTATTAAATCTCTTCAGATATCTTCATTTTCAGCAATATCTTTAATATATTTCAAAAATTGTAGTTCTATTTAAAGAAATTGAAATAACTAAAGTAACCAAAAACATGCATATTTCTAGTTACAAGCATTTTACGATACATAAGAATTCACTAGTATTATCTACCTATTGCTAAGAATTCAATAAAAAATCGAGTAGATTTTTATGTTTTAATATATGCATCTATTCTTTACCATCAATATTTATTCAATAGAGTCTTTTTATTTCCAAGCACTTATCTTCTTCTATCCCATAGTATAATGTAAGTAAATAGAAATTTTAGAAGGGAAAAACTATAATAAACATTAAAATCCAAATAACATTTCTTTCATCTCCAATTTTTAGGTAGAAGCGAAAAGATTGCAAATTATATAATAGGTATTAAAAAATGCTTTTTAAATAAGATTATATATCTCCATTAGATTATTTTATGTGCTAAGATCATTTTTAATGTCTTATGAATATTAAACATCATTCAATTTATAGGTTATCTGGCACAATTTACCAATATAAATCAAATTTACAAATGGAAAGTGCATAAAAATTGAATAAAATCAAGTTAAAATACCATAAAAAAGTTTTTAGGGTAGGATTTTACAAACTTAAGATAATGATAAAATAACAAACACCTGATTTTTTTAACACTATGAATATTTTTCATTTATGTATTTTTTAGAACTTATGAATAGCTGAGTAAAATAAAGTGAAGTTAGCATTAGAAAAATAATAAAAGCACTTTTAATATTAGATTAAATAAATAAATATGCATTATAATTCAGTTCTTTTACCATTATATATATCAATTTGCTATGAAAAGCTTTTATCTTTCTTTCAAAAGTTCATTTGTACTTTCATTCATTAATGTAGAAATAACTCTATAAATTAAAATGAATGGTAGGTATAATTGTATTTCAAATATTTTAGAGTTAAACAAAAAATAAGATAGTTATACAATCTTTAATTCTTAGAGTATTATTTCATACTTTATGTAAACAACAATAAACATTTATTTAATGCATCAAAGATAATAAGATAGATAGATAGATTGTTCTATTCAAAAATATCTTTAAGATAGAAATATTGTGAGTTGCTTGTCTTGCTTATTATAATATATTTGATAATTATGAATAGTGCAAAAAAGGATGATAAGATAGATAGAACTGAATGAAGAGTGATTATTTTAATAATTATGAATTAGACAGAAAAATATCATAATAATTAACAATTTATGCTATTTGCTTTGATAGTAATTAACATGAAATTATAATAATACTCTTTTAAATTTAAAAATTATCAAACAATTCTTTTGCATTTCTCCAAGCATAATAATATATTTAAAAAATATATAAGTTTAATTTAATTTAAATAAAATTCTTTTTCGTATCAATTATTTCTAATCTATCAAATAGACATATTTCCATTTCTGCCTAAATATTTTAATTACAACTTCAACTCCTTGAAATAATAATTTATCTGAAAAATTAAAATACTAAGATACTTATCATACGAATAAACATAAATGTTATCTATTCTAAAAATAATAAAACAAATAAAGTATTAAATAAAGCATTAATACTCAATTTAAAATTAAAACTGATAATCATTCAAATATTCAACTTGAAATATACCTTTATTTATTTAATAATCCATAAATCAATACACATTTTTTGAGTTTTTATTTACCAACTAGCTAGCTAACTTACTAACTATTTTATTAAAGCCATAAATTGAGTTTTAATTTATTAACATAATGAAGATTATCTTTTTCATTACCTAACATTAATTATGTATGTGAATACTTCTCTAAATATTTAATTTTATTTTAAAATAAAAAAAATCTATTCTATCTTTTACTTTATCAAAAGTAGATTTTTTATGGGTGAATGGCGCGAAAATACTATTTGTAAAGTCTTATGTTATTTATTGGATTTCATTTATTCAAATAAATGGAATGATTGTAAGTAAATAGAGTTTAAATTATAAGAAAAGTTTTATTTTTACACTTATTATTCTAAATATTCTAATAATTATTTATCATAATATAATAAAGACAGAATACAAACTTTTTTCTTTTATATTTGTTTTTTGTATTTATAGTAAATTTAATCATATTTCTTAACATAATATAAATTTAAAAAATTATTCAAATATTATCTCCTAGTTTTAATTGTTTTATTTTAGATAATTCATTTCGAATTTTAGGTAATTTGATTCAGTTTTTTATCATAATCTTATATACTTAAGAGTATTATATTTTTAATTGAAAAGAGATTTTAATTTAAAATGTAAAATAATAAAAATAAAAAGCTATTTGAATTCATTGATAAATTAAATTGGTCTTACTATGGTAGGAAAGAATTTTTTATTATAATAATAACTAAGAAGAAAGTTATTTCACAAAAAAAATATTAGCTAATAAAAAGTACTAAAAAACATAATAAATCTTCTTAAAAAATATTTGCCTGTAGTAAGAACGAATGATAAATAACTATTGATTCACAAAGGAAAGATTAAAAAATATTTTAAATGAAAAGATATTTATTTTTACTTGAATTAATTTTATTAAATTCTATATTTGATAAAAAGAAATAAATACTTATTAAGCAAAGTACCTGAGAAAATATGATAAAAAACAAAAAGGGATTTGGCTCCAATTAAATTTTAGCGCTTGTTGGGATATATCAGATATTTTTAAACTCAACAGTCATAAGGAGATAAAGCAGAGGATATTTTTTAATTTAAAAATATGAGTGAAAAAAATATTATAAATTTTGTGCGCTCAAATTAAGTCATTTTAATTGATAAGAATTAAAAATCAAGTATATTCGATCTATTTATTTGATAATAATAATAACAATAATAAAGAAATATTGTAATCTTTGATAGTCAACCAATTAAATAAACAAACAAAAAACAACCATTTCATTTTAAAATATACAAATTCTAATGAGTTAAGCAGACGATAAAGTTGAAATCGAAGAGGGTGGACAGGATAATGAATTAGCCGAAGATGGTGGTAGCAGAAGAAGATCCACAAGAGCTAGAGCTCCACCAACTGCAACAAACCCAGCTCCAAAGAAAGATCCAAAAGCAGCAAAGGGAGCAGGTAAAAAGGGAGCAGCAAAGAAAGATCCCAAATCCAAAAAGGGAGGAAAGAAGAAAGCCAGTTCTGATGATGAAGATTCAGAGCTAGTAAATTTCAAATATAAAATGACTTTTTAAGAAGGCATTTAAGGGTCAACAAATATATTTAAATTGTTAATATTGGTATAAAAAAGGAAGTAGCTGAAGATAAGATGGAAGATGAAGAAGAAGAAATTAAGGAAAAGAAAGATGAAGATGCAGAAGAAGAGGAAGAAGCTATGGACGAACCTTAAGATGAACCTTCTGATGATGATGACGAAGAAGAAGAGGACTTTGATGATAAGCCTAAAAAGAAGGGAAAAGGTGCTGCTAAGCCAGCTCCTGCTGCTAAAAAGGTAGAAATTATATCTATCATTACATCATTTAAATTGATAATAATTTTAAAATATTTTGCTAAATAAATTGACATTTTTATTAGGGAAAACCTGCAGCTGAAAAGAAAGCTCCTGCTGCTGAAAAAAAAGCTCCTGCTGCTAAGGGTAAAAAGAAAGCTAAAGAAAGTGATGATGAAGAAGATTTTAATGAAGATAGTGAAGAAGTTAAACCAAAGGGAAAAGGTGCTGTTGCCAAAAAAGGTGCCCCTGGCAAGAAGGGAAAAAAAGATGAAGAAGATAATACTCCTTTTGATGGTAATAAATAAAAAGATATTTTGTTAAAGAGAGATGATAATTATAATTTATTAATATTAAGATGAAACTGTTGTGGAATACATGAAGAAAGCAAACAGACCTTATTCATTAATTAATATATTTGATAATCTACATGGTAAAGTCAAGAAACCAGTTTTATAAAGAATGCTTGATGGCCTTGTTAGTAAGGTAGATAATATTTTAGATCTTTAATAAATGTTAATACATTAATACATGTTATTATTAAAAATTAATAGAATAAATTAACTTGTAAAGAATTTGGTAAAGCTAAAATCTATTTGATGAACTAGAATTTATTACCTTAAGTCGATAAGAAAGAGCTTGAAGAAATGTAAAATGATTTAAATGAAAAGAGAGCATACTTAAGAGAAGTAGGAGAAGAAAATAAAGAACTTGCTAAAAAGATTGCCATCTACAATAAATAATTAACTGATTCCCAAATTGAATAGGAAATTGAAAAGTATGAGAAAATGGTAAAAATTTACTTTAATTTAATCAATAAATAAATTGAGTAATTTTTTAAATTTGTTTTTATTTATAGATTGAACAACTTGATGTAAAAATGCATTTCTATTAGAGTGATAAATTTGTTTAGGCATCTGATGCTGAAGTTAAAAAGTACGAAGAGGCTTAATAAAAAATGGAAGTAATTAAATACATTAATATCTTGAGTATTTCAAATTTAAAAAATCATATTTTTAATTAACAGAAGGAATATAAGAGACGTAGAAGAATGTGTAAGGACGGAATTGGCTAAATTGCTGAAGGTATGAATAAAAAATTATAAGAAGTGTAAGAATTAGTTGGAATAGAGGAAGAAGATGAGTGAGTAAGTAAGTGATAAAATTTATTATTAATAAGTTGGTAATACCTAAACTATTTTACTCAAAATTGTCTATATAAATTTAATACAAATTAACTATAAATTCCTTGTACTAATATATAATTGTGTGTAACATTTCAGTTTTCTTCTGAATTCTAACTAATAAATTTAATATTCGTTCTTAAAACTAATCCTAATTTATCTCTAAATCTCTTAATTTTATCATCATTGATATATTTTCAAACACTTTTGTAATAATATTTTCACCTCATTAAGTTTAATAATATATAGAATAGATTCTTGAATATTTTCATCGAAATTGATTTATTTTAAGAAACAATCAATCTAAACCAAATTTTCATTTTTTTTAAAGTTGAAATTAATAAAAATTGTTGAAAACAAATACCTTTTAGGGTAAACTTAATTTAGTAAATATTGTTGACATTTTTTTGCAAATAATTTATTACATTTGGAATAAATTTATGATAAAATTTATTTATAGAGTAATAAATTAACTATTATATTGAAAAATAACAGAATTAATTAATTTTAAGTAATTTTAACCTAAGTAAAATAGATAGATTGATAGATAGAAAGATATATAGATAGTAATAGGCTGTAGGATAATAAAATGAAAATTTTTTAGAGTTAGTTATGAACATAAAAATAAAAATATAAAAAGATGATATCATTTTATATTAGTTTATTAATTGATTGACTTTATCATAAAATATTTTCAACACTTAAATTTAATCTTTCCTCGTTTTCTGACTTTTAATGAAGTTATTGAATAGAACGGGTTTAAATTTTAGGTTTAACATTTTTAAATCTTTCTAATTTAAAATCATTTAAATTATGCTAAGTTCCTTTCTTTTCGAGCTATTCTTATGAAGCAGATCTTAATTGGCTAGCTTAGTTAGATTTGATGATAAGCTTTTTCTCTTTCAATTACTATTGATTTAAGGTATTTTATATTTTAATATAATTTAATGAATATTAAAAGTCTATAGTTACTTCTTTTCTTTGAACAGCATAATGATCAAGTAGCATCTTTTCATGTTCTTACAAATAACGTAATTCTTAAATATAAAATAATATTATATTAACAATTAATCTAAAAGTAAATTTTGAGGTAAATCAAAAAAGAAAACGCTTTAAGAAATAATTATAAATTGATAAATCTATTTATCAAATAAACTGTTATTAGTGTCTTACCTAAAACTTAGTTAATAGGAGTTGAAGGTCTAGATATTTTAAATAAATTATAATTAAATAAAATCTATTCGTTTATTTATAAATTCGCTTACTTATTTCTTACACCATAACGGAAATCGTCTGATGGTAATTCTAGCTCAATACCAACTCTACCCTTCTTCAATTTCTTCTTAACATCTTAATGCAATTCACGATATTTTGATATGTCCTAATTAATTACATATTATCTTATAAAATATATCTAAAGTACAATAATAATGGATTGAGAATATGATTTTATTCAAAACTTATTAATGCAATTTGTGCTTAATAGTTTCATCCAATTTTTGGTGCTAAATATCCTTATTTTAATTAATTACCTTTGCTTAAATATACTTTTCTTTGATACAATTACGATTAAGTTTAAGGAAATCTCTAGGAGGTTCCTTATCCTTGGTTTCATCATGATATTTCCAAGTCATGGTTACTAAATTAATAGTAAAGAAATCATTAATTTATCTTAACAGTTTTATTAAAGTATATTTCATTATTATTAGATTTAAGGTGTATTAATCAGGATCTATTTTGAATATGAATTAATGTATGATTTATCTACCTTCCTTAGCTCCTTCAGCATCTTTTTTTGGAACTTTACCATAAATATGGTTTATAGGGGGTAAATTATAAGTAGATTGTTTAGCTTTTCCAATTTCATTTTTTAGGAGAAGTTTATTGTTCTTATTTCTCTACCAAGGTAGAACTCCTTCAGTATTCTAATTCATCTATCTATTTATTTATCTATGTATCAATCTATCTATCTATCTTTCTTTTTATTATTACTAACTTAATAAGGTATTTGTTAAATAACTATTAATGAATAATAATTGTAAGAATTGCGATATTATCACTAAAAAATTTGTTATTGTATGTATGAACAAATTACTAATATTTTGAATTAAACACTGATCCTTATGCATTCAATCAAAAAAATATTTAATAATTACTTATTTATCATCTTCTATTAGTAATAATCTTTTTATAAAAAGCAAGCAAGCAAGCAAACACTAATAAATATTATTCTTTATTTTTCTAAGCACTCAAAAAAAGTTATATTAAATAAATGACAGACAAGATCTCTAAATTAATTCAAATTAATCTGATTTATTTTTTAAATCAAACATCAAATATTTCACTACTTTATAAAGTAATAAGTTAAAATTAATACATGCACTATAACTAAGCTTAGGAAAGAAAGTAGTATTTCGATAATAAAAATAGATTTTATTAGAAATCTAACATTAACTACTATCATCTTAAAGCTCATTATTTTTAAACCTATAGTACAAAAATATAATAATAGCCAAACACCTTCTATCTTATATAACTTAATATTTTTATTTATTCAGTAGATAAACTTTGATGAGAATCAAAATATGTTCAATCAAGTTAAAAAAATGGAGAATTTTAGGTACATTTTAACATTTCTATATTAGAGTCCTTAAAATATTCCTTTATTCTTTCTACTCTATACTCTATGACGAGTAAACAATATTGTCTTTTAGAAGATTAATGAGAAAAGAATTAATTTTATATTAAAATATTAAATCGTTTTAAATAATATCTTGTATAAATCAATTTAAATTAATTTATTCCATTATTATTATATAGAAGTTAATCTTTCCTGGAATGGACTACAATATTTTTACTATTTTGATTTGTTTATTAAAAATGATGATAAAGTTTAGGAAGAGAAAAATTAAAGTGTAAAGAAATATACTAAATAAGTAGATTTGAGTATTTTAGGTGATTTAAAAGGAATTAGTTGTTTGATGAATATTTTGATTGATGTAAATATAAGATTAGACTTAACATAATATAAATTAAAATTAGGCTTATGAAGTTAGTTAGTTATATACAATATTATAATAATTAAAATGAGAAATTTAAAATAAATTAATATATTTATATATTTTTATAGAGTTTATAGATTGATTGATTGATTGATCGATTGAATAATATTCTTCATTTGCTAGTAGCTTAGCTAAAGTATCTTCTTTCTAAATTTTTTATTTTTAATTCATAGTTTTTTAATTATCTCTATTATTTTTCTTATAATGTTCCTAGCATAAACTTTTAGTAGTCACTCTATTTATATTTAAATAAATTATAAGATTTATACTATTATCTTACTTGAAATTTACCATCTTTGACTAGCTCTTTGCAGAATACTCTCCAGACCCCATCGATGAGAATTTTTTATGATGTAAGGAGGATTTTTTATCTAATGAATCTATTAAATTTAACTCTTTTTATAATTTATCTTAATTGAATTTCTATATCCTTTCTAATTGTTCAAGTCTCTCTAGGATTCTCTTCTTCTCTTTTTAACTTTTTTCTTATTGCTAGAATATTTATATAAAATATTATTAATTTATATTTAAAGATAAATAATCTAAAATTATCAATTTTATTTTGGCTTATTAGGAATTATCTCATAAATTATAAATCAATAGTCAATGATTAATTTATAAATCAATCAATTATATTTAGAAAATAAAAATAAATGAAGTAAGTAAAAAAATTTATTACTAATAAATCTTATTAATTCATTTCGATAAATCCATTTTTTAATTAATAATCCTGTCTTCCTTTAATTCTAATTTTAACAGGAGTATGAGATGTACCTAGATTAGCTCCAAGAAAACCATTTTATTTTATACTGGATTGAACGAACATGGAATTATTTTAAAATCCAAGTGATCCAACATTTCCAAAATTTACACTTCTATTACTCTATACTTAAGATGGAAGAATTAATCCACTACCAAAAAATTGAGATTTCATTATCTAATTCCTTTCAGAATTACTTTTGGATAATGCTGATGGACTTTGATTTCTTGTATAAATTCCACTAGCTGAACCAGGTGGGTTTTCATTCGGAAAGCCCGAATTTGACATACTTGGAAGAGACTTTAATGGAGTATCCATATCTTCAAAAGATTTAATTTTTTAAGTGTTTGACATAGGGGTACCATCCCTTTACATAGTTTAACTCATATATAATTGTTATATCTCATTTTTCATTTTTCTGTTTTCTTCTATTAATTGTTCTACTTACTTTATTGAAACCTTTTCTTTTTTTAGCCTTTCATTTTCAGCTTACAATTTTAAAAATTTAGTATGTATATCATTAACACTTGCCCCTTTTCTTCTAAGATTGAGAATTTCTTTGAGATAAATTATCTACATTATAAAAATGAAGCTATTTTTTATTTTAGAAATTTTTTTGATAAATTACCTCTTTTTGTAGCTTTTTTACGATTTCATCATCTTTGGAATTAATTTAATTTGGTTTTATTTTGAGTGTAATCTAATTTATGAAATATTAATGTAAAATAAATAAGTAGCCAAATCATTTTTAGTATTAATTATTATACATGCCTAGCTCTTTCAGCAAACTTTAAAGTACTAACAGTTTCATCGATATTTTGAATTGATGGAGATATTGTTGCAACTATGTATGTTATTGTATTTCCTACCAAACTTTCTTATAAAATTCTGGTCAATTTCGACTCTCTAAATGGAATTGGAAGCTTATTTTTACTGCTAAGGCTGTGAATTACTTTTCCTATTAAATAAAATCCAAAAAAATTATTGATAGATAGATTGATTGATTGATTTAACACATCATATATTTTTCTAGTAAAAATAAAATTCTTTCTTCTAATTACCTAACGTAGTAAGTGATAAATTTATGTTTCTCAACTCATTGAAGTGACCCCCTGCCATAACTTCACTTTTATTTATTTTTTCAGAACCAGCAAGATCGCATAGATTGATGCGAGATCTCTGAATTTAAAAAAAAAATTAATATAAGGTATTAAATACAATTTAATAATTATGGGATACTTTAATGGTGCCTCCATCTTTGTCAGAACTGTCTACAGTTTCTACAATTAATTGGAATATTGTATGAGAACGACTGCTCTTAACATTCATCGAAGTACTTCTAATTGTTCTATTTTTTTCTCCTCTCTTCATTAATTATAAAGCATCCAAATAATGTGAGACAGAATACTCTGATAATCCCTCTACAAATATTCCATCTAGTTTGCTTTCATGTATACTTAAAGGTTTATTAAGATTATTATCCTAAAAATTTAAAAAAATTATACAGTAAAAAATATGTCTTATCATCTTAGTATTTTTATGATATTTGTGGTAGCTGTATTAAATTAAAATTCTAGGAAACTTTGAAAATGTTTAGCTCAAGTATTTTTTATTAATTTACTTAATGAATATCAGCCACTGAATTTCTTTTTTTGTTTGATCTACAAAAAATAATTAAATTACCTAAAGAAGGTCATATATTTTTTCATTGTATATTTGTAAAAATGAACAGTAAATAGTAATATTTAGAGATTCATTTTCTTTCTTCTTTTACTCTACTGTATTGAACATCTAAAAGATAGTCCTTGGGATAACTCCAGCAAAATTTTCATCCGTCTCTAATTACTCAAAAAATGTTGACTATTTTTACTTATTCTCATATTTGTTGAATAAAGTTTCCCAGTCACTTCCAAACATTGTGTAAGTTTTTCCTTTTTTCCAACAATTTAGAAAAAAAATATTAACAAAATATATATACTCCTGCACTAAAAGCTCTACAATTTAAAATCATAATATAATAAATAATTAATAGATACCTGATCCAGTCTAGCCATATGCAAATATTGTGAAATTATATCCATCTAGCACTTTAGAAATTGGTTCTTGAAACTCTGAAAAAACCTCTGATTAAGTACTGTCTTAAATGAATGCTTTATCGAATGTAGAGTGGATAGAATAGTTTCCTTCATTTAATATTAAAGAGTTATCCTAAGATATTAAGAATAATTTAATACCTCTTAAACACAAATAATATGAACTATTCTATATCCTTTTTCTATCAAATTTTAAATCATTTATTAATAATTACTTCTTTGCTTATTGAAATAGAACTCTCTTGAGCATTTTCATGAGCTAGCAGTGGACGTGATCTTATAAATACCTTCACTTTTGAATCATCTCCTGCTTGTGTAGTAGAGCCATTTATATCAAAAGAAGAGTTATAAAACTTGCTTGACTACTACTTTTTATACGATGAGATGGGAGAGGCTTTTATCACTGAAGTGTTATCATCATCTTCTCTAAAGGAAGTATTAATTGCTATTGATTGAGAAAGAGCTCTTTTACTGCTATTCATTGCTATGCCTACTTTATTCTAAAAGCAAACTATTTATTAATGATTTGGAACCTTAAAGCTTTTAATTATTTGCTATAATTGTGAATTAATATTCGTTTGATTATTTGCTTGCTTGTTCCCTCTTTTTTGGTTAGTAATTAATTTTTGGTGATTTTTCTAATTTATAAATTATTGAGAGACGACTACTAATCTTTCTTTCTAAACCAATTTTGTTAATAAATAAAATAACTAAGGAGTATTAAATTGATAAAACTAAGTTTTAATCAATTTAATTATCAATCAAATTAAGTTAAAATATATTTAATTATTTGTAATAATCAGCTAGAAAAACTCAATATAACAAAACTAATTCCAGATTTTACATTCTTTTCACTTTTTTAATAAATTTTTTGATATATCTATCTATCTACTTATCACTCTCTCATTCATTAGTTCATTACATGCCTCATAAACAAAATCAACAATAGATAAATTTTATTAATTAAATAATAGTATCATTTATTCATTCATATAGTTTTTTTACTCTGAAGTAGTTATTTTACTAAGTACCTTATTTTTATGAATCTACTCATTTTACTTTAAAATTTGAAGTTTCTATAATTGATAATTCAAGATTCTATTAAGTATAGATAAATCATACCATGTATGTACCATTTTTTGTTTGTAAATTGAAAAATCTCTTCCTTTATTGTAATGTTTAGTTGTCTTGAAATAATCTTATGATTGATATAGGCAATAGAAGTTTCAATTAATAAGTATTTATAATATATTTATTGTCTTAACATATGAAAATAATTTGTTAATTAGTTAGTTAGTTTAGCTTTGCTTATTAATAAGAAGGATAGATATTGAATAAAAATAGACAAAATTTCTACTGAATTATATATTATGCAATAAGAATTTAATAGGTATAAATTAAATAATAAATAAATAAATTATTAATCTTTTGAATGAGATTGTAAAAACCATAACAAAGATGAAGAAGTAGAATAAGGAGAAATACAAATAATACTTAGTACTAAATTGAAAGAGTACGAATACTTAATGCTAATTTGTTGGTATAAATCTAAATTCTGTTACTTCTTTATCCTATGCATTACAATCAACCTCTATTTTGTTAAATTAATTTAGAAGTTCTAAGTAAACTCTCGTTAGCAGCCAGATCATCTACCCAACATATTCTTGGTAGCCTTAGCACACTTGAAATCATCAGAAGGATGACGATAGAAACTAAATTTTATAAAAGGTAAATATAAATAAATTGTCATAGCTATTATAAATAATAGTATTTTCAGCAAAGTAATCATCTTCAGATTATGATATGAAATAACTTAATCAAATTTTGTTTTACCTGATAACCTTTTTACCCCAAGCGAATCTATTATTTAAAAAGAAAAATTATCAATAAATGGATTATAATTTTTACACAAATAATATTTAAATTAAAATATTCTTAAACATTTAATAAAATTTATAATTACTGGCAAGCAAGATAACCTCTTAAGTTAATGTCATCCTTGGAACCGGGAATGTAGTTGTGGGCTATTAAATTTTATTAAATAATATTGTAATTTCTAATTATTTTGTAATTATAAAAGTTATCTGTTAAATTTATCCTTGAAATGAATGCTATTTTCCATTTTAACATGCTTTTAATTAATGTTCAATCTATTTCTTTTATTTCTTAAAAATGATTACTTTCAGTTAATTCTTCAAGCTATTTTTAAAATAAAAAATAAATTAGAATATTAAATTATGAAAAGTAATTTTTAATTTACTTCAGTTTCAAGACCTCTGAAGAAATCGAAGTTTTCGTGCATGAGGTAGTCCTATTGTGTTTACAAGAATATTTAGTTTACTTTCTATTTAAGTTTAAAAATTACATTGGGGTCATTGTATTCTTCAAGTTCGAAAAGGAACATGGTGTAATCAGCATAAGCATTCAACCAGATAGCAGCATGGAAGGAAAGTTCGTTTTCCTAAATGATAATTGTAATAATAGAAAATGAATTTAATTTCATTTAAATAAATGCAAAAATTCCTTACGATATCATCGAGAGCCTTAGAGGAGGCGGAACTGATTTGCTTGGAAATAGCATCAACTTGATATTGTTCCTTGATCAAGCTTTCGTAGTTTTCTTTAACCTTATCAACCAAACCTTGGGTGGAGATAACATTCTTCCATTCCTAGAAGTTAATGGTCTATATTTTAGAATTAAATTTTAATTTTAATTTCTTTGTCAAACTATAATAAGAGGAAACTGGATAGCATTTTTCAGCATTTTTTAAAATGAAGAATTTCAACGAATAAACTGTGTTAATTTGATTTAGTTTGGATAGAAAAGATATTCTCAAGATATAATAAACCCTTGTATTTAATTTATCTTTGTGATTTATACTATTTATTAAGTAGCTATCAATATCTATCTATCTAAATTCCTATCTATCTATATATGTATTTATCCCTTATTTCTTCCTAACTTAATTTTTACAAACTTTCAAATTCTAATATCTATTTTATTCCTTGTAGTTCTCTTTTCATGCATATATACTATCCACTCTTTTATTTCACTTTTCTTTATATTAATCTTTATTACGGGAATAGGTTCGACGTGTTGTCTGTTGTAGTAACTAACGAGGGAAGAAAGTTGAGCGCAGTAAGATCTAGATTCACCAGAGGTGGCCTTGTTGCTCAAGGTAGCAACCCACTTAAGGATTCTTTCTTGATTACCAGCTAGATATTATAAGATAATATAAGCATTAATTTACTTTATGAATAATGTTAATAATTAATTGTTTGTTTTGATAATTTTCTTCATTCCATCATCTTCAATAAATTAATGTCTCTCCATCAATAAATTATATTATAGATCCTAATTCTTATCCTTTTTAACAAGATACTTTTTAGATATACTTTGCTCATATTTGATCTATCTCTTATACAATCATTTTATTTCTACCTTTTATTTTCTATATTTCTAATTTATCATTAAACTCAATCTATTCTTCAAATACTTAGATAATTCTATTATTATTCCAAATGTGAAATTTATATTGTAAACTTTTGAAATAATTTAATTTGGTTGATTGATTTATTTTTTGCTCAAAGGATTAAATGCTAATCGATGATGGAAGGAAGATAATTCTACTTTATTTTATTAAATAAATTAGTATTCTATACGAGCTTAGAAAGAAGGAGTCTAAGCGGTAGCAGCAGACTTAAGAGTTTGAGTCTTTGCGAAGTTCTTGGCAAGCTTACCTAACATGGACATTTTTATATCTATTTTTATTTGGTATTTTCTCCTTTTATTTTGTTTCTTGATTTTTTAATTTATTCAAAGATCGATCTTTAATCAGATTATTTTATTAATTTTTTCCTTTCCTTTCTTTCTTTATTTCTTTCTCTTTCTTTATTTATTTATTTGTTTGTTTGCAAGTTAGCCTACATAGACTAGCTTGTATGCAATAAGCTTGGATTTTCATTCATTTTTGCATTATCCCAATGTTTGTTTGAGCATGAATATTTCATCTCTATTATTTTCTTATACAATTTCTTTACTTTGTTCATGTTCGTTCTTCAATCTTTTCAAGTAGTCATTTTTATTTCCATTTTATTTTTCGTTCTCCATATTCTTCGCTTTGATTTTCCTTTTTCTTTCTAACTAAATAGGTTTTTAATTGAATAAAAAAGATCTTTGAATTAATAATATTTGAAGATAGATTTCTTATTTATTTGTTCACTCATTTTCTTTAAGATATTATGAATAAATATCCTTTATCATTCATTCATTCACTTTTCTTTATTTAATGCTTTATCTAAAGATATGTAGATATGCATGTACTCATATTATATTATATCATTGCTATTAATAACAATTCTATCCATCAAAAATTAAACACTTTTTCACACATTAATTTATGTTTTTAATTACTTTTTTATCATTTATTTATTAAATTTTAAATAATAGTTTTATTGAAAAAGATTAAAAAATATATTTTTGTGAATATCAAAACCTAAAGCTAAGTATATTAAATAGATTATTTTAGCACAAAGGATTTTTATATAAATTTATATACTTGAGTGAAATCATTATTGTTTTTTTATTTTATAAATATAGATATCCTTAGGAGGTAGCAGTAGATAATAGTATTTTAATAAAAATTACAAGTATAATAATATCAAAAAAATTATTGAGAAAATCTAGAGAATCAATTTTTTAAGATAAAAAACCAATCAATTACTTGTTTATAATAATTATTTTAAGAATTAAATATGAAATTTTATTTTTTTATCAATGATCTAAACTTCGTAGAAATTAGAAGAAGTTCAATAAAAAATTAAATATAGTTCTAACACTTAACTTTTTAGAATTTAATTATTTTTATTTTAAACTTTTCTTTTTGATATGAAGATAGATGTAGAATAGAAATAAAGTCAGTCTCAAAGTAAAAATAGAAAGATTTATTATTTATTAAATAATTCATTTTCTTTATTTATATTAATATGTTTATTTTATAAATTAAATACAATATTAAAAGAGAGAGAATTTAAAGTTTTTATAATTTTAAAATCAATTTACTATACATAAGGTGGTAAATTTAGAGAAAATTCTTACTTACATCAATAAGCTTATCAACCACCAGCAACAGATATTTTGCTTGAGTGGTTGAATAATAATTAATTGAGCTATTCAAATAATAGAATGGGATAAATTTTATAAGAAATCTTTAGTTGAGTAATCAAAAGTGAGTTCAATTTAAAAATAAATAGAACTGATTGATATTAAATAATTAGATCTTAGTTGATAGATAAAATATGAGTAAGTGATTAGTTTACTTTGAGGGTATTTGTGAATATTTTGATGATAAATCATAATTAAATTGAATTTGAAAAATTGAAAATTCTTCTATCTAATCTAATTTATTAAAGGTATTTAACTTAATAACAGAGTTACCATTTAATTTCAATTAGGTTATTCTTAAAAATAAAATAAATCACTACATTTTTTAATCGTTTTAATTTGATTAAAGTATATTATTATGTACATGAGTTTGATTGATATTTTATGTTTTATTGTCACCTCCTTCATGTACAATATATTTTGAGCTTCCTCCATTTAATAAATTATTGTTAATATTTTCTTCATGTTTAGCCATTAGAGATTGCATTTATTATTGTTAGAAAAGGTGCTAATTCAAAATTTATTATCCTTATTAGTTATTCATTCCTTATATCTATTGAGGAGTTAACATATTATTAGCATTATTATTGTTATTATTGTTATTATTGTTATTGTTATTGCTATTGTTGTTGTTATTTCCATTTGGATTAATTAGTATTTGATTTGAGTTTTATCCCTATTAATTATGATTTGCTTATTGGTTTTATAAAAGCACAGAATTGATTCCTCCTTAATAATTTTATTAAGCTCCTCCTTAATTTCCTTGAATATCTTACTCTAATTGTCCTCCAACTTACTTTTAAAATTGTTATTGAAGAGATTATTACATTGAAAATTATTAATATTATTAGTTCATTAAATTTAAAGATTCTTCTTAATTGATGGAAGGAGCTAAGGAATTCAGTTCTAAATAACCTTATTTAAATCTATTGCTTCCTGAAAAGAGGCCACCATTAAAGAATGGATTTGAAGTATTATATGAGAGATTTTTTAATTTATCCAAATGAGGAGACTCTGAAATTTTGCCATTTATAAAATTGAAGATGCTTGTATTAGAAGTGGGATTCTAGAAATTACCACTTTTAGGAACTAAAAAGTTATGCGAATTACTAGTAATTCTGGGTTACAAAGCCGCACCAGATACACTAGGTTATTGATATTGCTAGTGAATCAATAACTATTCTAAAAATCCTTAGTTATTGCTAGAAGGGAATAATAATCCACTGTTGGAATTTAATCCTGATTTTGATGAAGGTCTAAATGATTTCTTTTGCTAGGCAGCTTATTGATTCTATTACTATTGCTATTACTGTGCTTGCTGGTTTTATTGCTATTGTTATTAATTTTACTATTGCTATTGCTAATTCTGTTACTATTAATTCTATTAAGCATTGTACATTTCAAATTATTACTATTAGTTTTGCAAGATAGCATTCTAAGCAAATTGAGGAGATACTTGCTAAGTTAAATTCATAAAATTTGCAGAATTACTATATAAAGAATTATTCAAAAAACTCTATGGATTTCCCATTTCTTATTGCTAAAAGGAATTCAATAATTCAAAAGGATTCTATGAAACTGCATTCAAATCATTTTACATGTTTTTCATGAGGTTTGCATTAATTAAAGAAGGGTGATTTATACCACCACCACTGACAACGAATTATTAAAGTTATTTCATTTCATCTTGCAATTTCATTCCTTAATTTGCATTTTATGCTAATAACTATTGGTTTAATATATTACCCATTCCTCCCATATTTTAAGGGTTGTTGTTATTATTATTGATATTTCCACTATTTTCTTTTTTGGGTTGAATCATACTAGGCTGTAATACTTATCCTCCCATAATATTAGGCATATTCTAAAGAGTAGGCTGATTTTGGTTTGTAATATTATTGTATTGATTGATTAAATTGTTGTTCTTATTGCTATCAGAAGTAACATTAACAACTGGGTTGATACTTCCTTAAGTAGGACCTGCTTGTCCTCCTTCTAAAAGAGTGCGTTTCAAAGCCTATATAATTTGAATATAAATTAATGATATAAATTTAAGAGTTTTATCTATAACAATAATCTATCATTAATATAATAATAAATCCTTTTTTTTAATTTTATTAAAGAAATAGTCAATTACATTCATGCTTTATTTAATAATACTATTCTCAGGGACTTAGATTTTAAGCTACTTCTTTAGTTGTGGCTTTGCTTTTATAGCCAAATTATTTGTGCTACCCATCTCATTCTTTTAATTGCTTCTCTTGCTAACAGAGTTAATTTCTGAACCCTTTGAATTCTGACTCATGTCTTCATCGTCTTCCTCTCCCTAATATTATACAAATGATTTTATTTTTTATATTCCCTATCTTTTTGTTAAGTAATCATTTAGCTCTCTTCCTCTGCTTAAAACAAACATTTGAATTAATAGTTAGAATCGATGCTACATCGAGGACTAATGAAAATTAATTACATTATCTGACTCGTCAATCTATTCCATTTAGGAGTCCTCACCATCTTCCTTCTTAACATCTGATTGCTTCTTTTTATTACGCATTCCGAAGAAATTTGGATACTATTTATTAATATTTAATTTTTAAGCTTATTTACTGATTAATCTTCATGGATTAAAAATATTTCTTTCAATAGTGTTGTTATCCTTCAATATAAGAATAGAACAATATATCTTGATGGATGCATTCAAAACTACTTTAAATTTTAATTTTTATTTTACATCATCTCTTGTAAAGGTGTACACCTTCTTATATGGGTGTGTTTTTGAAAACTCTTAAGCAACGCTAGCGTCAGGAGAATAAAAATTAATCAAATTTCCATAGACATCTGTAAATGCAAGACAAACTTATATATTGCACAACATGGAAAGTTCAGCAGCTTTTTTAAGGAGACCGCTCTTTCTCTTATTGAAAGTTATCTATTTAATATAAAGATTAGATGAGATAAATGAAGGGTTGCTAAATTAATCTCATAACAAAAATGATTTCATCAAAGCAATTTCATGATGTAAATTTTATTGGACTATCCTCCTTTGATTAAATTCTAAAAAATAGGCTACTTCGAAGATTCCATATGAAAGTGAGTGAAAGTAGTGAAAAATATAATCGGCTTCATTTGTGAGTTTGTTATAGAAGAATTGAAATTGTTGATAGAATTACTTTTGGCTAAAATTATTTTATTAAAAAATATTACATTTCTAAGTCTATCGTCTTTGATCGTCTCAATGGTTATTTTTTTACGACCCATTCTTTAATTACCAATTACCTATAAATAGTAGTTTGAATCCTTTTTTGTTTTACCTTTTCTAATTAATTTCTTAATGAATACAATTCAATTTATATTAATAATATATATGAAATTATTTTGCTTATTCCTTTGAACACCCTTCACTTTTCACTTATTTTGATAAATTAATTAATTCATTCTCCTCACCTCACCTCTCTCTCCCTCCCTCAATATATCCTCCTCTTCCTAATATTTTTTCTTTGTTACTTTCATTTGATAAATTATATCTGCTTAAATATAGTATATATTCATAAATTTAATTCCCTATTTGCAAATTCTTTTCAATCAAAATCATCAATGAAATTTTATTATTTTGCTAGTTATTTCTATTTATCTATCTTTATCCAATTCGACTGAATCTCCTTCTTCTATTCTAATAAACATGTTTAGATTTTTCGTACGTATTGACTTCTAACCACAATTTAAATCCATTTTACCTTTTATCTTCTACAAAAATCTTTTCCTCTTTCTATTATATTATTACCTTATATTTCCCACATTTCTAAAGTTTAAATTTATTCCAAACTTTTATGTTGGTGTGTACACCCTACTTTTTCAAAATAAGATGATTGATTGATATTTAGTATTAAAAGATCATCACATGAATATATTTACCTTAGTAAAATTATAAACTCTAATCTTTAATGACAGATTTTCTTTTTTCTTTCCCATATTTGATAAATTAAAATTTTCTATGAGCTATTATTTATTTAATTACTTACCACCCTACTTATTTCATTTTATTTTTCCTATTAAATTATAATCGCAATAGATAGAATCAAATCGAAATTATGTTTTGATAAATACAAATCTTTTTTTACATTAAAGATATCTAACGATACTAACAAATATTATAAGTAAATAAATTTTATATGAGTAACCAACCAACCAACCAACCATTTTAAATTTTAAATTGTGTAAATAAATCTTATTCTATTTAAATGAATTAAATAATAAAGAAAATAAAATTCAAAAATAAAAAATCTGAATAAGAAATAAGTTGATTTCTATCTAAATTTTTAATTAACAGTCAATAAATACCCTGATTAAATAGAATTATAAGAACGTATCAACTATTAAATAAATAAATGTACATTTATTTTATTTAAGGTAGTTAGTTAATTAGGTCAAGTTTAATTACACACATCTATCTAATTTTTACTTCTTTTTTCGAATATTATTTATTTTAAATTTTATTATTTAAGTTACAATAATTTAAATGTCACTATACTAAATTATTTTACCAAGACTGTAATCAATCAATTTCAATTGTTTTATTTAGAAATAATAAAATTAAAAAGTTCATTTAAATTTTAATATAGATAAGTGACGAAAGGAATAAATAGTTTGTCTACTTTTTTAAATTGATACTACAATTTCTAAATTAAAAGTATTTAAATCAAAAATGAAATAGAATAAGAAATACAGTTTTCTTATAATGATTTAATTACATTTTAAAGATTCAATTATTTGGTGTTTTTTTAAAATTATGAGTTATCAAAATTTTGGATCAATTTATTGTTATTTTTCACCTAATTACTTCTATTATAGAAGATTCTAATTAAATATGAACAGTGAGCAGAAGATTATATTAAAGTAGTATTTCACTCTAGGGTTCTAACAAAAAAAAAATATATCTATAGCAATCATAGGTTTATTTAGTGGTAAATTTACTAATTTGAAGCATTTCATCATATAGTAAATAGTCAATAAGAAAAGTGGAGCCATTTATTGTTTATAAATAGGCAACATAATCAGAAACATGTATACAAGAATCAGTTAAAACTTTAAGTATAAAGTAAAATAAGTTTACAGACTAATAATGAAAAATTTAGTAAAATTTAATAATTATTTTAAAAATAAATAGTATCTAAAAGAAATATACATTCTTCTATTAAAAATAAATTGTATTAATCTTAAGAATTTATTATGCAATTGCATTATTTTTTAGCTCACATATTAGGATAAGGATTAATTTCATAGAAAATAGATAGATAGATAGATACTCTACCATTCTTTACATTTACTTGATTTTAATTTGATTTTAACATTTTAAACTTAATCATTAAAGCTATGTGGAGCTGTTATATGTAAAACTCTAAAAAGAAGTATTATTTATTAAATTAATGGTCCTCGACTATCAACACTTTTAGAAGGAACATAAAATAATAAATATTTTGTGTTTTTATTTTTGATGAAAAATTTCAATAATTAAATTATGTTTAACATTAATATTTTTTTGATGAAAATTTATTAAGATTTTTAGTAGAAAAGATAATCAAAAATAAATATGGAAGAAAATTAAACTGAGGAGTTTATTAGAGTAGTTATAAAATGTAGATCTTAAAACTAAAGAGAAAAGGATAGCAAAGATCCAATTGTTGTAGATATAAGGTAGTAAGATAACTCTATTGATTTAAAATACATCAATAATGGAGTTACTGATCTTAAAACTTTTACTTTTGATACTATTTTTGATGAAACATCTACTTAGAAATAAATTTATAGAAATATTGCATCTCCTTTAATAGAGAGTTTACTAGAAGGACAAAATGGGACTATTTTTACTTATGGATAAACTGGATGTGGTAAAACCTACACATTATTTGGCGATAACACAAGAGAAGAAGGATAAGGAATTGCAAATAGGGCATCAAAAGAATTATTTAATAGAATTTAAGAAATATAGACATAAAGTGAAGATTTAAAAGAAAATCCTTATGAATTTAAAGTTTATGGAAGTTTCTATCGAGTTTATAATGAAATCATTACTGATTTATTGGCTGAAAATAAATAATAATAAGGTCTTAAAATAAAAGAAAAAATATTGGGCGAACAAAATTAAATTTACATTTAAGATTTAATAAAGAAAAGAGTTTTGAATGAAATTGAGTTATAAGAAATTATTTAGCAAGGAAAATAATAAACTGGATATTTATCCAATAGAGATTATATTTTCTTTGAAATATTTGTAGAGAAAGAGTTTACCTAATTAGGAATTAAATAAGTAAGTTCTCTTAAAATTGTCGACTTTCCTGGACCTGAAAGAACTTAAAAGACATCTTTATCAGTTAGATAGTCTGAAAATGTAAGAATATCATTTTCTTTATCTACTTTTGGTTAAATTATATCTACTCTAGTAATGGACCCAACAAAGCATATTCCTTATAGAGATTCTAAAGTAACAAGAATTATGAAAGATTCTCTAGGAGGGAATTCTAGAGCCGTAATGATTTGCCATATTAGTATTAAATAATTTTTTATTCTTAATTTTTTAAAATCCTCCATTTTTAATTAGGTCCTTCTTAAATTTAATAAGATGAAACTCTTTCTACTCTAAGGTAGGCTAATAGGGCCAAATTGGTAAGGAATAAACTAAGGAGAAACTTTTTCTCTAATTAGGAATAGTTATGAAATAATGAATTATATTATAAATAAAAATAACAATAATAAAGATGAAGATAAATAATATACTAAGAAGTATATGCTAATTATATAACTTTATATTAAAATTTATGTAAAATAATAACTTCTTAATTTATTGAATTAAAATAATCTTATTTATTTAAAAAATATATATTATTATTCTAAAGAATCATATTAAATTTATTTATTTATCTATAAAAAATATATCCATCAGTCCTTTAAAATATAAAATTTGAATTTATATATATTCTCAATAATTTTAAACTAGATTATATTTTTTATATTTTGAAGAGAGTATAAGATTATATATAATATTTTCTAACCCTAAACTATAAGTTTAGAGCATTTACCTTCCCTTTTAAAATAATTTTCTCATTCCTAGAGGATTATATAGATTCATTAAATTATTTAAGCAAAATAGATTTAATTTCTTTGATCGCATGACTATCATTCTCTTAAATATAGAGATAATTGTTTGCTATAGTATAGATTAAACTAGTTATTTTAAACTCTATTATTTACTAATTGCAAAAGTTAATTCATATAGAAAGGATGCATAAGATTTGATAATATGAGAATTTTTTATTATTTTTTAAAATCATCAACTGTAAAAATATCTTGATTGAGAATTTTGTTAGATTGACGATTTATTATTTTCTAAAATTTTAAGGCACTAAATTTTAAAAAAATTTTGATTTTCAAAGTGCGTTAATTTATGAGAGTACACGGTATTTCAATATTAAATTTAATAAAATATTTATTAGAATAAATAGATTGTCAACTTATTCTAGAGATTACTTTGTTATATTTATATTAAATACAGATTTAAAGATTTGTAGTTAGAATGACAAATTCAAATCAATAATTATATCATAAAATTTTTGATAACTCTCATCAAATTATTAGCCAATATAAAAAAGAGAATATATTTTGAATGGAGATAGATCAAGTTGAAGAAGAATTTTTAAGAGTTGTTGTTAGGTGTAGACCTTAAATATACAGAGAAAAGAATTTGAAAGATCCAATAATAGTAAATATTGAATAGGATAAGAATATTATCTGTGTTAAATCTACATCAAATTAATCAAATGAACCTAAAATCTATTCATTTAATTTTGATACCATTTTTGATGAGAATTCTACTTAGAAATAAATTTATTCTAATGTAGCTACTCCTATTATAGAAAGC